>JAQGBJ010000613.1:0-36190 GCA_034698345.1 Sphaeridia pumilis | reverse complement strand
ATTTTAATTTATGTATTTTTCTCTTCAGCCGCTGATTGGTGCTACAAAAAAGAACATTGCGGGCAACATACCTGGGGCGGCCGTTGTCAAAACAAAGGACATGGAGCTACGCAAACGCCCATCAATTTAAAGTACGAAAGGTTGACTTACTCAGCTCCAAAAATGCTTCATATGACCTCTCCGTACTTTGTAGACCACAACTTTGAGGCCACAAATAGCGGACACTCTTGTAAGTCACTTAAACGATTGAATGAATGATTGGTAATACAACTGCAGGACTGAAATGACTGACTCAACTGAAATGTGTATTGCAGGTTGTATCAAAGTAATTGACGCAGCTACTCCGCTGACCATGTCCGGCGAACCTTTAATGGGCAAAAACTACACATTTAGTGAGATCCACTTCCACTGGGGATCTAATGCTACTTGTGGCTCTGAGCATACCTTAAACAACAGACGGTAAGTTCTGGTTTTCAGATAAGTTTTGGTTTTAAAACATCTACGGATCACAAGTTAACTGTAGTGAAATTAATTCCAGGCATGCGATGGAAATCCATTTTGTTCACTACAGAAGTGATTTCAAAAGCACTGCTGACGCACTGGCCTCTAATGAACGTGACGCTATAGCTGTATTTGCCATTTTAGCGAAGGTAATTTGAAATCATGATCCGTTTCTTATATTTGATGATTCATGTAAAATCAACCTTGAATTCTGATTCTGTGTCATAGGAAGAAGGCGACAAATCTAACGTTGCATTGCAGCCCATCGTCGACGTTCTTTCTAAAATCAGGTACAAGGGTGAATCCGTTGTCGGCGAAAAACTGAACATTGTTAATCTGGTCCCTGAGGAATACAAATCTCTTAAAAAACAAGAAGACACTTATATTTTGAGATACTACGGCTCGCTGACGACACCTGGTTGTCAAGAGGCTGTTTTGTGGAACGTATGTACAATCGTTGTTCCAATTTCTACGGCCCAAATACAAGAATTCAGATCCATGTATACTCACGGCCCCGAAGTTACTGAGAAGGAGAAGGAAAATCTTGTAGATAATTTCAGGGAACTGCAGGACATGAATGAGCGTGTAAGTATACAAACCGTCGATATGGGTTCAAGTTTTTTAATTTGCACTTTTTACATTTCATATATTTTTACAGGAGCTCCAAGTCTACCGTGGGACTTTTAGAAGAAACAGAGAGCTTAAAATCTGATCTCGAATCGGTATTTAAAAAACTTCAGTTTTTAAAGTTTTTACACTTGGATGTGTTTTACTTTTACTCATTAAATTAAGCATAGGAAAATTGCTCATGTTTTGTATAACTACTGATAATTTAGTATGTGAATTAAAGCCTTGTGCATTCGACCTCAGTTTCAAAAGTCTGATTGTCAATCCCGCGCTGGCATCCTAAATCGTGACAGCTGTAAAGTCGGCATTGATCTCCTTTATCGGTAGTTGAGTTGTAAATATTCCGCAGACGCTTCTTGGTCGACCTCAGACTGGCTAAGCTAGCAATGAGGAAATGTATGTTAAATTGGCATAACCAAAAATTAAATTCCTGAAATCATAAAGTAATTTCATATCCAATTTACCGTTTGAACGTTTTCGACATGACCGTGTTGTCAAATTGGTCCACACGAAATGACAAGCATTTGTTCAGTTTGCGGACTTCGGTCATTGCAGTTTTTCTGTATGGGTTCTGTAGCATTGAAGCAACGTGCTCGAGGTTCTGAAGAAATAATTTTTAACATTGGTAAGTATAATAGCCAACTAGTTGAAAAATAATTCTTTGAAAAATTACTCATTAAAAAACTTACGTTGAAACGCTGAAGTCTAATCATGACTTGAACGATATTCCCCGGAATCATTTCCCATTGCTTAAAGTACAACATCGAAGACAAAATGAGAATTGGAACTGTATGTGGTCCTGGCTTCCTTGGATCTTCAAATTCATTCCAGCCCAAAGGTATAGGAGATTCAGAATGGTACGCCAACGTCAAGACTTCAAAATCAGCTTCCGCGTTGTTCTTTGATGGTCTACTGAGCGTGGCGCTGACGGCTCCGGAGCTGATACTGATGTCCCTCAAAAGACCACCGGTCTCTGAAGAAGCGACTTCAGCAACATGTGCTTGGATCGGAAATCCTTTTTCCTTGTTCCAAGAAGCCAAGCTGAGTATCATTTCCGCCCACTGCCAGCCTTTTTTGGATGCTGCTGCCAAGGGGACGTACGCAGGGACTTTGGGGTCACTCATGATCCGACTGACAGCTAACGCCGACTTGATAGCCATTGAGCGAAGTACCTTTTCTTCGGTCCACTGCTCCAAAAAGAACGAGTTGACATGACTGACTTGGTGGAGATGCTCCAAGTAGCGTTTGGCTCTAAAGCTGAGGCGCCCGATTCCCGAAGTCCTCAGCTGCCAGAGCCATTGAAGTAACCTCATGGTTGCTGCAGCCTCAGGCTCTTCCATGGCGAACTGGATCTCGCTTAGGTCTGTTCCAATGCCTCCGTCGCCTTCTTCGACGTCTCTCAAATGGCCAGTACATACTGCAGAGTGTCTGCGCTTGAAGTTGAAGGAATGACAGCTTGGTTCTGACGGCTGCTGCTCCAGAGGTTGTTGTGACGACGACAGTCGTCTGTTTTCGTTGGCTCTGGTGCGTTCAGACGATTTAACAAAATTTTTGAACGCCTTCAAACTCAGTTTCTTTCCCACAGACTTGTCTTGTTTGAGCCTCAGAGCTTCATGGATTGCTGGCTCAGATCGAAGTTGGTGAAGGACAACCCGAAGTAAATCGCCACTAATTTCCCAAGCTGTGATTTTTGCCCTTTCGTTCGTGTTACGGTTGGCTGACAGAGGGATCATGGCACTTGGGAGACATTTGGAAGTCGTTTGGATGACCTTGGAAATATATTGGATTTGCCTCGAATTAAAGGCATGTGGGCAAATGGTTTTTGGTGCTGGAAAGTCCAAGAGCGTTTGCGTCCACTCCTTTGCAAGTTCTTCTTGGACTTGCAAGTTTCGAGTGACGACTCCAAGTTCCTGCGTGAATTCTGTATCGCACAAGTAGTCCGAAGGCGGAATGTCCTTCAAAATGGAGAGAATGTTGGAGTAAATTGATTCCACCTTCCTACGCCAAGCTACTGTAGATGACGCAATAGAGGCAAAGTCTTCTTCCGAAGCGAATTTGGCGTGTCGTTTGAGGCTGTCAATCGGCTTCAGGACCGAAGGCTGCGACTTGCTGCGACCTCTGTTCCTTGGCGGTTTAATTGGAGGCGGTGGCGGTTGTGGGAATTCAATATCAACGCCTCGTTCGTTAAACGTTGTGGGCTCTTCAACAAAAGTCGTTTCGGAATATTCCAGCTTTTGGCATTCTTCCCGCCGGCTATGGGACAAGGATTCAACAAAACCCGAAGTTATGTCGTCCAAAGACTGCTCTGTTTTCATCGACTTTCTTAAACCAATTCTATTTGAAATTTCTTCTCCATTAACGTCGCTCCTGCTTCTGTTCAACGTTGAAAATTTTTTCATCAAATTCGAACCAAACATTTTGGATAGGGTTTTGGACTTCTTTTTACCGCCCAAGTGGCCCAGATTCGTATCATAACTGCTTCGCTTTTTCCCGCCGCCGCTAGCGCCTGGAACGCCATGGAGTGAAGATACTGTACCGTGACCAGCCCTGTAGATGGCGTCGTAGGCGGTAGCATACTTTTTAACTTTCCCATCAGTAAAGACTTCTTGATGGTCCTCGTTGATCTCCAAATGCTCAAAACTGAGTCCAAAGTCCTCTTCGTCAATATCATGATCTTGATCCAAATAATCGTTGCTTTGTTCAGCAGTCACTGTTGTATTGTCATCGTCTTCTTCTTCGTCAATTTCATCCAAGGCTTTGAGAGCGAAGCGTTCGTCTCTCCCAAAATTGGAACCGCGTACCAGCGGCTGAAGTGCGTTGAGGCCGGTGAAATAATGCGGATGAAAACCTCTGTCCATGGACTCAACACTGGCGTTCACTAAGCTCATGAAGCGCTCATAGAAATTGGATCCCGTCCAATCGAGAATATCCGGACAGTTTTCCATTTCGTGCAAGAACGTACTGACCAAGAAATCAACGTTCAAAAGCTGACCCTTGTTCCTAGCCACAATGTTGGTTGATGAAACTGAAGCTTCTTCGTCCAAATCGTCCTCTAGTCCAATCAAAAAACAATTGTTCATAGTCTCCCAGAAATGTGAGGGGTTGAGGCAGTAAGTGGCAAAAAGCTTGAAGAGGCGGCAAACTATGGAACTCGGATGGTACATGGAGAGCAAGTGGGATTCACAAGGCCATAGCTGGAGGCTCCACAAAGTGTCAAAGTTGGTGGGGAAGAGGAGACTTCCTTTGGACAGACCTTCACAAATCTGGACAATGTTTGGATGAAAGAGTGCAAGTCTGTCGAGAAGGTTCGAGTTGATGCGGTTGTAGCCTTTGGAATAGAACACACAGGGACGAACCACCACTTGAGTGTCTTCCAAAGAAAGGGTTATGGTCGAAGTCAAGTAGTTGATGCCCACTTTGCAGTCGGCGTATCTTGGGCGGCGCTCTTTGCAGAGTTTCTCCTCGGCTTCACTAAAAGCTTGTGGGGTCAGGGTGAATATTTTGGCTATGTCAGGGTTGCAGGTCATTTCATGGACCAGATGCGGGGTCAGTAACTGAACTTGAGGCTTGGTTATATATGGAATGGAGTTGAAAGTAGGCGGAGGTTGGTGGCTGATTGGGGGCGTTTCCTCGCCTGGTTCAAGGGTCGAAGCGCGAATGAAGGCTGAGGCGTATTGTTTGAAGACTTCGACACTACAATCAATAACGTTTCCTTAACTATTCATACGCTTGTATTATTCGGCAGATTTTTATTAAATATTAAATACCTTCGATAAGCGCCATCTTCGTTAAGAATTTCTCCAAAATCATCATGACAATTTCCATTGTCGACACCTGGCGCCATCTTACGATGGAATATTTCCACTTGAGCCACTGGTGGCTTGTCTTGGTATTCGACCGCCGAACTTCTCCTGGGCGGTAAAAGGGTAAAATCGATATTGTCCAGAACGATTCCATATTCGTTAGTGTTGCACAACGAGCTCTATTAAAAATTCAAGTGTTTCAAATTTTTCACTTCATTTTAGCGGGAATTTTAAAATTTTCTCAGCTCCAAAGTGCATTATATTACTTACTGTATACAACGGCAGCCTTCGAACCACAAACCTCGCCTTCAACTCCGGATGATTCTTGCTGATAATTTCGACAACTTTCACCAAAAACTGTTCGATCACGTTCACATTGTCAAGCCACTGCTGTCCTGATTTTTCAAAAGATTTTTCCAGAATCAGAAGCGACTCATTGTTCTTCTCCCGTGCTTTGGCTTTGTCAATGGACTCTGTCGAGGAATTAATCAGGCCGACAACACTTGCAATTTTGGATGCCATCTTGTATGCAATATTATTGCGCTCTCACGTTCTTCGTGTATACTTTTGAAAATTACTACAGATTCACCACAAGCAAAAAACAACGGAGCTTCATTTTGAAATGTCAATCCTCCTCAACTCAACCACGGATTAATGCCTGCCATAGCAAAATGCATGTGTGCCGTTCTAGGTTTTTGTTATTACTTTTGTTGTTTGATATGTGCTTAGATCATCGAATTCTGATGGCGGAAGTGGATGCCCGTGAACACAAGTAGCGTTAGCTGGTGGGGAGATGAGAGGAATAGCGAATGCAGTAGCGGCAGCAGCAGCAGAACGTTTCAAACTATCGTTTCGCTATATTGTCAAGTAACAGAAAACGGGCGGATGAGTTTCATCGTTTGGTTCGTTCGTGCCTTGAAAAAGTTGTTGGTGTGATTCAAGTTTGATGTTATGCTATTTGTACAATCCTTATATATATTCAGCAACAGCCAAGTATCAAGCAAATGTACTGAAATTTACAGGCAGGTAATTCAATGCATGTCCCGAGCACAATAAATAGTCCACTACCGGAACAAAATACAGACCGGAACTCTATATCCGCCTGTCAGCCCCTGTTGAACTCGTACTCTGTACATGTATTAAAACCATTAAGTAATGTAAAAAGAATGAAGCCGATTCCCATCTACAATAGCAAAGGGAAGCCGGATTGTATCTATCGTCATCTCATACTTTACTGTCAGGTGGAATCAGACTGGGAGTCAGCAGAAACAGAAATCAACAGAAACGGGTGGAATTATGAGTCGTCGTCCAAATGGTTTCAATACATGTGTGGATGTTCCGACTGACTGCCTGTCAGCTCTGTCAGTCGCTGAATCATAATATCAAAGCCGGCATATACTATAAGGGCCGCGCTATAACTAGCCACAGCTTTGGCGAATCCGCAAACTTAACAGATAATCAAGCTATAGATATCTCAGTTGTTTTGGTTGAGCAGAAGAGCAGATTGCTTCAGAAATTATGGCAAAAGATAAAGATAAATAAGCTCTCAAGCTCAATACAAGCTCATGAAAAAGGTTTAGCTAAAAAATCCGCATTGTGTATATAAAATAGATTTGCTTTCATATTGTGAGTGGAGACTGGTTAAGGCAGCAGGACCTTGCTTGAAATATTTGCAATTGTGCAGATATAAAGGTACATAAATTTTGCATTGACGTAGGAAACTTCAATGTCAATTTTAAATTGGCCTCTTCTCTGTTATTGTCAAAGCCAGAAGTCAAAACAAATGTATAAAGTCAAAAGTTGGATAAGGAACAAAAGAGGTTCCGGCGGCGGAGGCGGAGATGGATTCTGATGAATTTGGTGTAATTAGAAATATATTTGGTGATGCGTAAACGGAAGCTGGCGGAAACAATAGAGAATATATGTATTCCATGTAGGTTGTTAAAATTTAATACAGCTGAGTAAACGGAGGATCAACATGAGACCTGAAATTGCATGTCTTTGAAGAATTGGGGGAATTGGGACAGGAGAAGGATGTGTTTGAGTTGGTCAATTAATAGTTCATTTTCAATTTCAAGTCATCTGCGAGATTGAACACTATACTTGGCAGTTGCAATATAATTTCATACAAACTCAGAGAAACTCTTGAAAGAGCCTAAAACTTATCTCGCACACAGTAGGACTACAAGACCATTAATTTCAAGTTGTGGTTAAAGTCCGAAAATCATGCGATGCTATGGCGTCACGCTGAAGTCACTCTGGAGCCACTTTGGCAGGTCCACATTTTTTCGGTACCGCCACATCTCTGTATGTGCTTTAATGCGTTAAGGTGAAGCACAATCGAGAAGATACTGGA
Organism: Sphaeridia pumilis; assembly: GCA_034698345.1. Taxonomy (NCBI): domain Eukaryota; kingdom Metazoa; phylum Arthropoda; class Collembola; order Symphypleona; family Sminthurididae; genus Sphaeridia; species Sphaeridia pumilis. The sequence continues at coordinate 28,903 of JAQGBJ010000613.1, read as the reverse complement.
GCCCATCTGCCTGTTTAGCATTCAGCCTTGTATTAAAACTCGTGTGTACTCAAAAAGCAGTTTATCTTTTACAGAAAGCGTATGTACGTACTGTGGACCGGCTACAAACAAAGCGCTGGACTCGCGCGAGAAAAATGCTGATTGACAGTAATAACCTTGAATGATAAGTAAGAGAGGCAAAGATGACAAGCAAAAAAACTCAAGGTTAATGCAATGGACTCTTGAGACTCAGAGTGTGTTTTGGCTGTTTGAGCTTTCATAATGAAAGTTTCATTCAAGCTTCTCCTCCGGTGCTGTCAAGTTGACTTGTGATTCTGGTGTGGTAATAAGTTTGAAAATTCGGTGTTGAAAACTACCAAAATGGCAGGACACAAGTACAAGTTGACGTATTTCGACCTCCGCGCTATGGGAGAGCCGGTAAGGCTTATCTTCAAGTACGCTCAAGTTCCATTCGAAGACGACAGGATTGACAGGGCTGATTGGGGTAACCTCAAGTCGAAATATTTGGGTAAGTAGAAATTTTAGCGAGCAAAAGTTACAGCATATTCACTCAGTTTTAAAAATATGTATTGGTTAGATACTAATTTCAACTTTGACTTTGGAAACCCTCAGAGCTCGGTGTAGGACAAGTGCCCATTTTGGAAGTCGATGGCAAGACCATCATGACTCAGTCACTGGCCATTTCCCGCTTTGCCGCCAACCAATTTGGACTTGTGGCCAAGAGCCCAGTTTTGAACTTCCGGTCTGACGAAGTCGTTCATGTTTGCGAAGATGCAAGATTGCGTAAGTTGGAATCCATTTCCTTCAGAAGGCTACTATGACCACAAATTTTGCTCATTTTCAGAAGCAACTGATTGTAATTTTGAAAAACTTGTCTCTGTACAGAAACTCGCCCATTGGTCATCAAAGCCTTCTCTAACCCCGGCTCTCCCGAACTCGCCCAAGAATTCAGAGACTTTGGCAAGAACGAACTTCCCAAATACTTCAAGCTTATTGAACGCATCGTTGGCGAAACCAAGGGACCCTACATTGCCGGCGATCAGATCACCGTTGGCGACTTTGTCCTCTTCAACTGGTTGGACATCTGGCAAGGCGCTGGAGTCATCACCGCCGAGGATTTGGAACAGTACCCCAACATCAAGGCTTTGAAGGCTGCATTTGAAGTCATTCCTCAGATCAAGGCTTGGCTTGCCGAACGACCAAAGACGGCATTCTAAACTGAATCATGTGTTTTTTGATAATGATATGAACTTTCGAAATTTTATCAGTTTCCGTTTTCGCGATAATAAAAAATCAGTATATAATTTTGATCATGCGAGTGCTATTGATTTAATTTTGGTGAGTTGATGATATCGAGCCTGATTTACAATAGAAGACAAATATAGAATGTAGTAGCGGTTGATTTTTAGCAGAGCTGGAAACAAAAATTTCAATGGTCAAATCGAAAGGAGCATGAAATAATTTTTATAACGCTAACTAACCATGTCAGCAGCAACAACAAAACATCCGTAAAATTGCGCCAGGGGCTTGCATTTGTCAGTGCCTTCAATCTTCATGACTCCTGCAATTTCAATTTAACATTACGTAGAAACTCGTTTGAATTCATCTGCATTTTTGCAGGACTTTGTGTGGCGTTTGTTTCTAATATAATTTATAGCTGCATTTTCAATGCTGCGATGCAGCAAAAAGCTGTACAAAACCAACCTGCACTATCAGCGCATTTGCTCATGGATTCTGTAAGCTTGTTGACCAACTGTTTGGGAGCGCGCTCTTCTAGCAGGTCGAAAGCGCCATCTCTGTCAAGGTTGCCAGCTTCGTCCAACTGTCATACGTGACAATGTTAATGAATTCACCACATTAATTTTTATATTTGCTCAACGTGTTTTGAAATTCAACAACTTACAATCTCCAGCTTCTTTAGTACACATCTTGACACGCACTTGTCGTCAAAGCCTTCTTCGTTAAAAAGCGCATAGTTTGGAGCGCTTCCAGCTTCAACTTCGGCAACGCAAGCGGTCATGGCTTCACTCATTTGTTTCTCGTTATTGAACTTGCGGATGCAGGCAAACGTTCCAGAGGTTACCGCCGAAACGGTCAAAAGCGCTAGCAAGAATTTCATGGTTCCAAAGCTTATTTCTACTTCTGGTAATGTCTCTTAGAAAATTCTGGTCGAAGCTGCACAAGACACTGATCAATTTTGATCATTCCGTCATGCCTATATATAGCAGGGAAATTTCGCGAAAATCTTGACATTTTGGCGTTTGACAGTATCAGCGGCAATTTTGTCTCTGTTCAGCCCAACAAAGCTTTTGGACCGACAGTTTAAATTGCAGCAAAATAGACGCTGTTGGTTCGGTTGACAAGAAGCGTCCATGGCAATTATGCCGAGAATGTCCAATGTCAATTCTGGCATAAATTGAATTAATTGCGCGAATTCCAAAATTTCCATTTTGCCCTGTAGCCTGTATCTAAATGTACATATTTTGAGCATGGCGATTTTCCACTTCCGGGCATATTAAAGAACCACATTAACGACGACAAGCTTCGTCTCTCTCTTGTTCCTGCACTTGAAGTGAAGAATAGCAAGAAACATGTATTCATATTTTGTGCAAACAACATCAAGATTCATAGCACGCCATTTCACAACCATTTTACAAGGATTGTCAAGTACATACTCAAGTCATCGTTCGTCGACGAGCGAGACTTGAATCACCAGTTTGGGCTTTCTTCAAGTGTTTGGAGGATGAGATTCCAGCAAGACAGTTTTAGACATCCATTTAAAACTCATTGGGACAAAGAATCAAATTCAACATTCTTGAATATATATACATACACAAACTATCGTCACGTTTCCCAAAAGGCTTCATGACCAACTTGGCGACTCGGGCTCGAAATACAAGCGAGAATCCTTATTACAATTCAGTGTCGTCAACTTATTTATAAGTATACAAAAATACTCGCGTCCCGAATTTTTATTGTGTCCCTACGCTGGAATTAAGGTTTATAACTTTATTTTTCAAGGCGTCAAAATTGTTTCTTCATGGTTGGAAACACACGCTATTTTTGTTTCCTCGCCTGTACTCCATTTAATATTCTTTTACATCCATTTTGAATTGAAGTACCAGGAAAAGAAAGAAAGTATTTTTCGGTAGACCCATCCATTTGATTCCCTTCGAACTTTGTGACATTTTTCTTTGTTTTGCTTGCCATGGGTTTGACTACAATCCATCTCCATCGTGAGATCAAAAATTCTTGTATGAATGACGACAACCACCGTCTTTGTCACTCACAGAAATCAGTTTTTTGGCGACATGTCCAAGAAAACAAGCAGAGACAAGAACATGTTCCCGTGAGAGGATAAAATCCAAGGTGAGAAAATACAAATGTATACGGCTACAACCATAAGGAAATTGCTCAAGGAACACAAAATCTACAGGGGAAACTACAGATAACGTACATACATACAGCGAGATAATACAAGGAAACCGCTTGGGAATTTTCGGTCTCTGAGATTTCCAGTGGAAAACATGGAGACGGAAACTCGTAGGAGAAAAGTCGACATTTCTGATATGAAAGCATCGATGATATGACGAGAAATTCACATTTCCGCGCCTAAATGAAATTTGCGCTCACAGTCAGATTCACACATCCAGCGTTCCAATCACGTTATTGAAGGAGCGCAGTGTAGCAAACGGGCATTGTGATTGTGAGTGAGCAGTTTCAAGCTTGAGAAGAAAACTGACACGTTTCGCAATCTGATTGAATTTTCGCAATTTAAGAGCTAACATGTACAGGCTTTATCTTGTTCTCGAATGGGAAAGTGGATTGAGTATAGTGACAAAATTGCATTTTCTCCTCTCACGAAATTTATCACGGATTTACGCTTTTGTTTTGCACACCAAAATTCCATAGCCTGCTGGATTATGAAATTTTACTCATGGTGTGTAAATCAAGTGATTTTCGCAAAAAGGGCGTTATTCCTCCTTGTGCATAAAAAATATCAGTTTCTGTGACGCGGAGAAATCTTCAATGGATATAATGCCAATTTTCACACAGACGCTTCTCTTATCCCGCGTGTTTAATGTTTACCTACTTTTGGGTTGCACAATGTGCCCCGACCGTATACACACAAACTAGAATGCAATATACACGGACCAAGACATGGCTATATAGATTACAAAGGGAAGCAAGCGGATGAGATCCAATTACTCGGTCTTGATGTGTGTACAAAAACGCCACTGTGTAAACACTAGTAACGCCCTAAACTGTCATTAGCAGCTGGGGAAATGGTTGCGAGGCGGAAGAATATTACTTGCTGCTTTAGCTCTGAAATACAAGCAGTTCCATATCTCCATAGCTACTAATGCACATGGCTAGAATCCTAGAGCTGCTCAACTTGAAGCAAGCGAAACAACTTTTGCTAATTCTGCACACAGCTCGGCAAATAGTCAGTCGTGTTTTATTATGTATGTCCCAAGTACAATAAAAGCTTGTTGAACTGCTGTTTCTCTGGAGGTAATTTCAGAATCCCCTTTGAACTTGAGCAAATACTATGGGAAGCTTGAACCAATCTAAAGTTTTTTAATGAGCATACAAAAGCCAATCTACACGTTGAGCAAGGGCATTGTAAGGTTTTATTTGTATGCATGTTTAAGGAATTGCTCCAGTTTCCTTGGCGAATTTGTCTTGAGCAATACTACAAATTTACAGCAAGTTGAGAATTTTGTGGATTCGCCATCTGTTGTAGTTTCCAAACTTTGGGCAAATCTTGGTCTTGCTCAGTATGCTGTGCATATTCTTCAAGCTACATAAAGTCTCGTTCCGATGGATTGAAAGCTTGGCAAACGGCAGATTGCTTTCACCAACATGAAGCAAAAGTAGTGTTAAATATTAGACGCCCACAGGCGCCGTCGTCAAAATCTGTCTGCAAACTGCAACACTGTATTTACACCCACGCTGTCGACATATGACGCTTTCAGCGTCGTTTAGCCAACTCGCTGACTGACGCCAAAGCTTTTTGACGTGACGGTGAATAGTGCTGACAGAGAAAACAGATTCACTCGAGTTCTTTCATCACATTTTTCAGGTTCAAAGGCATTTTTATGCCACGAGAAACAAGGAATGCAAAGGTGTTGATGTTGATGTAATGAGGTTTATGAATGTCAAAATGTATACAACATTGCCAATTTATTTTGTCCAAAGGTTAGGAGAATATGGTGAATAAAAATTGGCAAAGGTGACAAGCAGAGCATTGAGTCTCAAGATATTACGTAATGTAATTTGATTACCTTTTTCAACAACAAAATATAAAAGAAAAAAGAGTGTGGTTGGAGTCTCTTTTCTGGAGCGAGAATATATACATTTAAGGTATCTGACATAATATAAGCTGAAATTCGCAAACCTTTAGAAAATCTTTTGAGCCATCTGACTAAAATATGGGCTGTAGACCAAGATAGGAGCGAATTCTGATCCTTCTTACAGCCATCATATGCCTTCCGTCTTGTGTGTAATTTCAATTTCCTCTCTGACTTTTGATAAGTATATAAGTAATCCGCAGTTACCGGTATAGAGATAGACGATGAGAACGAGAATCCGAATCAGAAATTCGTATCAAGCGCCATAGCTGTTACGTTATATAATAGCGAGTTGATGGCGCGTTTTCGGATTTAGGTTACTGCCGCCAAGGTAACTAAAATGCCAAGTGTATCTTGTTTGCGCTTGTTGGTGTCGGGTTTTCTATCTCAGGTTTTGCATCAGATGAATCTTAAGGAGGATGAAAGGAGATTATAATGGAACAATTATAATTTAGACAGCAGAAAGGATGGAGGAGGAAATAGTAATTTTCGCGGTGGATTTTGGCGAGAATATTGTGTTTATGGGAAGTGTCAGGTGTCTGTCAGCATGAGAAGCAAAGTGAAAGCAAGCCGAGATTGGGATTTGATGCTTCATAGTAATTTAGCGGCTGGAGCTGAAAAACGGAGAAAGTCTTAGAATCTGCCTGGAAGAAAGTAGGTAGAAATGGATATACCTTAAAATGAGAATGTCACAGTATTTAGGTATTTCAACTGTTCAAAAAGGAGAATTATTGCAAATCTTCTGGATTGTCAAACAAGAAAATGATTTGAAGTTTGATCAATTTTAGGTACTGAAAATATGTTCGAAGGATATTTTGTGAAAAATATTTTTGCTGATATTGATGCATGCCAGCGTTCTAAAAGTAATTTTCTAGGCAATACAAGTTCAAAGTTGTATTTCTATCAGCGTAAAAATATATACTCTATTTTTCTGAATATTTCAAGTTACTAGTTGAGAGCTAATGACGCTGAACAAACCATTACGACGACTCACCGATACACCATATAACCGTTTGCTTAAAAGCAGTTGCACATTCTGGCCCATTTTGGCAAGGGAATTCGTTTATAAATTGTGTCTTGAAACTAGTTTATGGCTTGAGTAAAAGCTAAAGCAAATGCAAAGTAGTCTCTCTCTCTCTTCTTCAAGAAGCCAAGCTCATCATCTTCAATTTCGCAGATGGGAAAGTAAATCTTCTTTGAAGCCGATACAAGACTTGGTGGATCTTGATCGTTTTACCTTGGACTGACACACAGCAGTAAGTCGGGAAAGAATCTTGTATTGATAGTCGATTACTTACTCCCAGGAGCTGAAGAATTCATCGATTCCGATTGAATGAGACTGGGTATTGCGGGTATGCATTTTGTGAAAGGGGTGGTAAAAGTAAAGCTATTTATACGACCAAAAAGTATTAGTTTTGAGATGTAAACTTGAGATGAAATGGGCTTGTACTTAATAGGTACGGTGGGCTGTAGCGTTTTTTGTGCACTTGCTTCGAATGGCAAATGTACTGACTTGTAGAAAATTTGCAAACTTTTCATTCTTCTAAAAGCGTTGATCTACACAATATTATGAAAGGAATTTTTTATTTGCTTTCAACGGTTCCAATAGCTCCACTGAGGTTGTAATTTGTAATTAACGTCATCCTATCATTTAGTGCATCAAAAATTCGCGTAACACACCCTAATATTCCCTATCAATCCCTTGAGACAGGGCGCTTGCAAAACCAGCAACAACAAAATATAGAACGCATTCATCCGCTGGATGAACCTTGTGAGAATACACAAAAGCAGTGTAATTATGAGGTTAGGAAATATGTTTGTTCAACTGTTTTTATGGGCGGAAAGCGACCCTATTATAAACAGCCGACTTCAATGTTTCCATAAAGATCAGCCCGAAAACCGCAAGGAGTTGCCGCCGGAAGTGGCTTTCTTCCCTGTAGCTCACGAACAGAAAGCAGCAGCAAAATTATCAGCCAATGCCTCACAGTGCCATGAGGAGATATGAAAATGTTTACCATTAACGCACATGCATGGAAGCCTTGAACAAAGTGGATGATGATAGAACCATGGTTTCGGCAGCTACTGATCAATAATAATAAGAAGAATATCTTGTCTTACCTTCGAACGTAGAGAGAGCAAGTCCTTTGATGACTGACGGGCTCCAATGGAAACTCGCTTTGGTGCCAGCGAACCGAAGAGGATCTGGGAGGCTTCAAACTCATTTTGATGGACGATTATAAATGACGTATCAGCTTGGAACAGTAGTCAAATTCGTTTATATTGAAGACAGTCTTGGGCTGTACGTGCTTCACAAAAATCAGCCAGTGACTCAGTTTTATTCAATTCAAGTAAAACATGCATGTTCCTCCTCTGAAGAAACTGGTAGAGCCAAAATTGAAAATTTCAAGTTTGCTAAATTCACACTTCCCAGGCACGTCGCGCACTAAATTGATTCGCTCCTCCGGAACCAAGTATTTGGGAAAAGTTTGTCAGCCAAGTCCAATCAATGCCTTCATCAGAGCCAATTACGTGGGAAACGTGTTGTGGAACACCTGTGTTCTCGAATAATTCGGTCATTACCAAATTGACGGGTATAGTGCAAAACTCGGAGCGAAGGGGGATTTGCTTGGTGGATAAACTCGTAAAATCCTGGTAATTGCTTCCCACTTGATAGCATAGGAAACCAACGGCACGGCCACACAGTTTTTGCCACAAGTTTCCCACAAAGTCCCGTAAACTTTCACTGCAGTTGAGTTAACTGTAGATGGCGCCAGGAGCGCGATTCAAGTGCTGTCACTCTCCTCTTGCCGTCGATGGTAACTTTGGTTTCGATGATGCCCATCTCGATGAAGTATTTTCGATAAACTTTTTTGACAGTTGGATATAATGCACTGTCATCGATGATAATCCTTGAATCTCTTGTTTTGTCGCTAAAAGTTTTGCTCTTTTCCACAACTTTTGTAATACATACTTGAGCGGTAAAAACTGTTGTACAGAAACAATCCAGCTCTTTTACTGTAGTGGCTATAAGTATGTACAAAAGTTTTTCTTCCAGTATGTACCTGACTGAAAGTTGTAAATTTTTTGCTTGAGAGCTAAAATACGTCCAGTAAACTTTTTCAAGTTGTTTATAAAGTTTCAAGTAGGGCCTTCGGCTACAAAGTTAAATTCTCAAGCTCTGTACTTGACAATAACTTTACGTTTAATATGCACAGGATCGGGGGAAAGTTTCGGAATTCAAACTGTCCATGGAACAAATACTACCGCACGCGGAAAAAACTAGGACAAGTTGGCAAAATTTGAAGGGTTTAAAAACGCCTTTAGAATGCAAGAAGCTTGTTTTTTTGTAAAATTTTACACCAAAGACTATGTTGTATGGTAGCACAAGAACAATCAATTCGTGACTTATCTACGACGGCCGATTATACCGATTACAACCGCGGATACTTGAAGCACGTGCTGGAGTGACACTTCTGGAAAGAAATAACGTAGAGACAAGTATGCAAGCTTTGATTCAGCGGGGAAACTTCGCAGTTTAGAGAACAAGAAAACACTGGCGAAATTCAAAGTTGCATCTATAAATGTTCTTTGATGACAGCTAAAACGGGTTAATCTGAACGGTGAACAGCTTAATGGCTTAATATACACAAAAAGTCTTGTGGGATCTCCCGGGTTTCTTGCCAGTTGCTTCTCGCCCCGCCACCACAGGCTGAATGGAAACTCTTCGAAGAGTGTAGACCAGCTTATGAGCCCAGGGAAAGTAACGGCGTTCTCCATTGAAGCGTATTCGCGCTTATGGTGTTCGGTGATGACGCTTATGCTTTCTCCGGGATCTTCGTTGACAGGACGTTTTAGGTTTCCTTATGGCCCCAGGAGGAAATTATGAACGATACGAAAACGGACGTATCGATGATTATCTGGAGGTTATTAAGCGACAAAATTGTCAACGCAGCAGTTAACGGGGCTGTTGCAGTCGATGCTCGTTCGCTATTATCGGTCGATTACCGGCGGGGCTTAGGGGTAAACCGTGGACGTCGTTCCGTTGAATTTAATCTGATGGCATGAATATATAGCTTGGATAAGCTCATAATGTTAATTTGGTATAAATATATACCGATTCAATCAGCTTGCTTTGAATCAGAGCTTTTTATAGTTGATGCGAGCCAACGAGTCCAATAAAAAAATTCGGCACAGCCGCATCAAGGTCGACGTTGCAAAAATGTTTATCAAGCCTCAATTATTTTTAATATAAAATCAATTACACCTTCTAACATCCATAACAGTTTTAAAATAGATTATTTAGACGATGAGAGCAAAACCGCCGCTAGTGTCGATGTGAAAAAGTGGTAGAAAATTAAAGTCGATTCGCGTTCAATTGGCCGAAAGTTGCCAGCCATTATCGATACAATTCTCACTGACTTCATTCTTCGGTTTTCCACCTGAAACTTGTGTCTCGCCGATGCTAACACGAGCATGCGCTGTTTGAGCAACTCGAGCTGTTCTGGAACCTTGAACGCTTTCTCATACAGCGTTGGATAAAGTACCAAGCAAAGTAGGCCGAGATACAGGTTCATAAGGGCACCAACAACGTCGGTGGCGAAGCCTTCATGGACTACTGCAGCGAAGCTCAGGATGCCCATTCCGAGCAAGGCGATTTTGAGGAGAAAAATAGCATTCTGGCTTATGTGGTTGAAATACGTGAGGAGCAGTTGAAACTTGCGTTGGCTTTTGTACAAATCCTGGTACTTGGCCGAACAAATCGAGGTTAAGCTAAATACCAAGAACCAGATTCACTCACAGTGTTTAAGAATATTTCTCAAAAGTTTTAAATTTACCGATCTTGGTTTCCCCTCAGCAAAAATTCGACGTACTGTATCCAACCTTCGATGGCCAGCAGATGCATTTGTACAAAAAAGAAGGCGACAATAGCGAGGCAGGCAATCCAGTAAGCGTCAAGAAACCAAATGACAACCGATGCAGTTCTGAAGCCCCAACCGCCGGAATCGACAAACTCGTGCTGAGCAAGCGACGTCAAAACGTATCTAAACTGCAGTAGCCTCGAGCCGTCCAAAGCAAAGCCCATGCTGATCACAGCGACTGCCGGAACTACAGCAAACGGTAAATAATAACCAAAGAGTTGGTGAACAGTCGGCTTTTGAACGTGCGGTGCTACTGAAAATATGGACTCAAAAATGGCTGAAATCATGGACGAGTTTTGTTTGAAGCCAAAATAACCGGTCCTGAAGACATACGCCGCAATGAATGTGACTCCAAAATGAAGTGAAACGTGCATTCGGTTGTACAGCTCAGAATCGAGCAGCGACAGCAGGAGCGTCAAAGCGACGTAAGCATATTTGATACCACAAAAGTAGCCTTGAAGCTTCCAGAAACAACTTCGAAGGGACACAGTAGTGCAGCTGTCGCTGATGCTCGGAAAAAGCTCTAGGACGTATTGCGGCTCACGACGAATTTGGAATGGAAGAACCCCACACTTGCCACTCAGCTCGATGAGCTTAGCGTTGATACCGACGACTTCGGCGAAGGTCGGTTGCAGAAGTAGAAGCTTCATTTTATCTGCGAAATTAAGAAATACTTCCACAATTATGGACGAATAGAAAAGCTCCTTGGCCATGTTGTCAATATGGTGAGCCAATGTACAGTAGTGACTCTTTTTTTTGTTCAGTCGGAGTAGGGCTATATGGACATTAACTTGTCAAACAAGGATGGTGAAAATGTTCTCATGTCATTCCCCTGTTCGACAGATTTTCGGCGAAATGTCAGTCGATTATCAATGTCAACCGTTGTGTCGTTAGAACTGGAGGTTTGTCATTTGTTTCTCTTACCAGTGACTTCGACTTTACTGTTCGAAGCTATATAGGTGTTGTCGTTATATGGATTTTCAAAACACAGCTCTTGGTTCCCCAATCCCCTCTGTCATAAATGATGAACAGAATTTCAGCTACGAAAGTTTACAATGCCCTATAATGATTACACTTGTAGCTTCAGCAACACGAATACGTAGTAGTCTGTAATTGTTCGCCAAATTACAAAATTGAGCTATGTACCATCTGATCATTTGTCAGATTACTCGTTTGATAATTGGGTTTAAATTGCAGCTTTCAAATTTTGCAAAATGTATGCTGAATACACGAAGTAAGGAATGCGAGAATGACATTCCTTTTGACCCGCTGGCAAAACAAGTACATATGTCACTCTCGTATGGAACATGTCATTCTCGCGGGGTGTAATTTTTTCGACCGCTCCTGGAGGCGGGCTAGGGGTGGAGTCTCTTAGCTGATGTATGTACGCTTATTCTGATATTATAGGTATGGGAGTCCTCTCTCTTGTCTCTTCTTGCTCTCCAACCACCACAACCGCCTGGTCCTGTGTTGTGTGTATGGAACTATATGCACGCTAATGCTTCCTTTATGGGGCCGTTGGCTATCTGTCCGTGGCTTTGCTCTCCAACCGCCGCCATCGCCAAATCTCTTACTCTGGAAAACCTAATTGATTGAGTGGAATGGCGTTTGCTTTGAAGATTTTGAATTTAACTGCAATCAAATTTTAAAATTTCCGTTCCTTAACTTGCCGTATGTGCAACCAAGGTTAGCAAACTAATTAGAGGACTTAAGACGAATTGTCATGTGTATGTTAAGTTGATGTGAAGTTTTTCAAAAACCTGGTGGTATTGATAGTTTGGAATTTCAGAAGTGCGTAATACTTGAAACTGCTGGAACAAAATGTATCAGCATGTTGGTGATGCGGTGTGTTCTTAGCTCCAAGACCTCAGAATAGCCGCTGAGTACCCATTCAAAAATTGTCTCCAGTGCGGTAACTTCGGGCGTCGATTTCATCCCAGGTGTTACAATGAAGTTCAAGTTGACAGCGTCATTTTCGCTAGCATCAGCTGGTATTCGCTGAATCTTGCCAGTCAACATTTTGCCATAGATATCGTTGCCCAAAAGTAGCTCAATTTCACCATCGTTGTTGCAGTCCGTCAGAACAACACCAGCTCCAGTCGATTATTTTATTAACCGTTCGATAGCTCTTGCCGAAATCTTATTAACGATCCGCTTCTCATCCATAAATACAAATACTCATTTGAGGTACTTTGTGTGCCAAAATTCTATCTGCAGAATATATAAACTAAAACGATATGGATGACAAAAGGTTTGTGAAAGCAGATCCTATGTAGCGTACTTGGCAGTCCGCTCATTCTATGCCTCCGCCCAACTGCCCTTTTTGATGATCATTTCTGCATTCCGCTTTTGCAGGTACAGCTGCCACCATCCGGATCTGCGAGATCATTGTACAAGAGATCAGGTATTAAAAATCCCAACGGTTTGTTCTTGCATTTTGCAAGTCCAGCAGCGAAGCGTTTTCAAACATACACAACTGCAAGCACCTTTGGGGTCTAATGTTAAACCTATCATTTGCGTTTGATGAAATTCTGCAATGAATCGAGCCCCTCCAACTCATTCTTCTCGTCGATTCATAACATCCATCTGCGAATAAGCATATACCATTACTGAATATGAATTTAGCATGATAAAACACTGGGAACTACATACGTTTTCAATCACATATTATTTGTCGTATGAAGCTGTCAGCCTCGTTTACATACTTCAGGGGTAACATATTGAGCAAGAGAGTTCTAACGATGACATACCTGCTCCTTTTATCATCGAGACGTGTTCTGGGATCGTCGAAGGAGTCCTTTTTCGATCCGTCTTTTTTGCTACTTCATGGTTTGTTGCAACGAGAGATTTACAAAATGGCAAGCTGAGAGGCACAGGTGGTGTACTTGGAGATGTTACAAATCCAGCCTCCAGAGAGCTGCTATTCTTGATATACATAGCTTGTTGTGATTCAGCCTCAAGACGGCGTCCAAGCACTGCTCGCACAGCTCCTCCCAGTGCCTTAGGCTTTCTCGACACGTCAGCTGCCTTTCGGGCCTGCATTGAATGAAATCGAATGTTTTACTCAAGTCAGAATATTCAGCGGATCCAACCATTTTATTTACTTAACTTTTACCAACGCTTTATTAACTGCGACAAGTAGTGTAAAGAAGCGTGTCTAGGGCCACGGCAAAAAAGCTTTAAAAATCACTAGATAACATGGTGAGGTATAGGGCGGTCAATCTAGTCGTCCTCAGCAGCTCGGTAAGGGTATGGACCGAAACACAATAGTGTTGGATGGCTAAAAGGCCTCTAGTTGGTCCAACCACATCTCAAAGTGTCCTCACAGGCGATTTAGTTGAACATTGAATTTATTTCTTGAGTTTTACTGAGTTTTCTTGTTGTACATAGATAGCTGCATTTTCTTTTATTTTTTATTATTTTCAACGTTGTTTGTTACATCTCTACGTTATATAAACAAAACTAAGAGCAGGATCAGAGAGATTTTGAAATTGTAATTTTTTAGTGATTTTCCAAACGAATCCTGATCTACCACCTTAGAAAAATGAATGCTTCTTTACCAAAACCGCCCTTTCATACCTTTTCGTATATGAATTATGGCTAATATTGCCGTAGCCGCCTTGATAACTAGAGGTTTAAGAACAAGTATCTGTTATATGGCATACACGTGTACAAAGGAAGCTGAAATTGCATGCCTCTGAAATGTGAGTCATTGCAACCATTCATTACCATCAACCTGTTTTTGTTGTTTGCATTTGCGATTAATCTTTAGTTGCTCACCTACATACCGAAAAATAGGACCCAACTAACCTACGCAGCATGGAAATAGCGGCTATCTAACCTACAGAGCTAAATAACGGTCTCTATAGAGGCGGATTTACGAAGTGTAGGTTGGATATACTGACATTTTTTTTTGACCAATTAATGTCGAGAATATGACGCGTAGGTGAAATAATCAGATCAATAGTTAGCCGTTATGGGGGAAGAGGTCGTCTAAAGCGTGACGCATATGTAGATGAAATGATCGACCGTATCGAGAGTCTTCATGTTGCAGTGGCATCGCCAGAGGAACTCGGCCATGTGCAGGAACAGGTCGTCCCTGCGGCCCACTGATTGGAGAAAGGTTACAACTCTACAAGAAGGTTCGCTACCTCGAAACCGACCAGGAAAGAGCCAAAGTCAATGAGTATATTGGCGCTGCCATTGATCTCCAAAAGTAAGTACAGTCCTTCGTTTGCACCACCTCCAGGCTTCTACCAAATCAGGTCAGCGAGTGTAAATAGATATACTGAGCTGTCTCCCTAATTGATGTTTTACAATACTCAATTCTAATTTCATTGATAATTCCATCCATTTGGTTCATGCCGTTTTGGTTGCTGTTGCATGTAGTTAGCACAGGTTAAATTATTTGTATCGTTCATTAATATTCTTTTTTATATCTCACTGGCACTACTACCTGTAAGACAGCTGGAATCAAAAACCATTTTCTCATTCGCTCCCATTCGAACGTCAGAAACAGCTTTACAGCCAGATGAGGTAGAATGGATTTTGCTACGGCTGCGTTCAAATTGATCAAATCAGCTAACAAGAGACGTCTCCATGATCGGTTCATCAGATTCGTTTGCTCCACTAGTGGAGTCCTCAACTGGAGGTCTTCCCGTTATACAGCTACCGAAAAAATAAGAAAGGGAACTACTTTCTAACGCGCTCACTTTCAAGCCATGAAAAGAAACAGTTATATTTACAAGTTGCAAGCGACGGCAAATTTACCCAACTTTGAAACGTATGATACTACTAGATCTTGACGCTTACCAGTAGTTGAAACACAACACTGATATCACAAAGCGTTTCCAAAATTTCCAAATACACTTGTTTCGCCTATATTTCGTCAAAATGGGAAATTTGGCGGTGGCGTTGGTTGGAGAGCAAAGCCACTGACATCCAGTTACAGCCCTGTAAGGGAAGCATTATCGTGCATATAGTGCCATGCACACAACCCAGGGAACCACTACGCTGGAGCGGAGTGTCGGAGCGCTAAAATTTTGCTGGAGCGAAGCTGGAGCGCTCACTCCGGCACTCCGAGCGGAGCGCTCCAGTGGAGCGCCAACAAAACAGTAAAAAGTGCTTGGATTCATAACGGGATCAAAATACGACGTCCACTGAACGTCTGGCTCGCCTCCCCGACATGCTGGACATGAAAAAGGCATGTCTATGTCCGGCAGTTTTTTGGACATGACATGTTCATGTCTATGCCCGGGTTGAAATTTTGCATGTCCGGAAAGGCTGTACATAATTTTTGGAGATTTTAGTGAATTTTCATTGCAAATTACAATTGAATGTTGCAGAGTTAAAACTTGATTCTGGAGTGCAAAGTTGCGAATTTTGGAAATGAAGTTTATTTAAATTTTGTATGAAATTCGAAAAAGCCAAATAAAAGCATTTTTGGTCAAAATTTTGCCAATTTAAACTTGGCTTTGCAATTTTTACAGTATTTTAAGGCCTTCGAAAACATTCATGGTAGTTTTTATGGTGTTTTTGGAAATTTGACAACTTTATGTATGTCCATGTCCGAAAGTATCTCCTTGTCTAGGTTCGATTTATTTTTGGACATGGACATAGTACGTCAGGACTGCCGCAAGGTGGAAAAAGCATGTCCATGTCCGGGATTTTTGGACATAAAGTTAATCTCTACCGCGCATATTTCATGTAACCGCTTGACAAAACTCACGTGCAAATATAATGGCGCTCTGAGAACTCCGATGCTATGGAGCTGGAGCGCTCTCGCAAATGAGCGCTCCAGCTTGGAGCGCAAGAAAATTGTGTCCGGAGCGCTCCTGTAGCGCTCCAGGAGCGCTGAAGCTCCGGAGCTGGGATTTTGCAGCATTATGTCATTCTCGCATTCCATCCGTGAAAGACAACAACTATGGATATAAGACTGTCCCCGTATGTGTGAAAGTCGTGTTGTAAATGTTTAACTTGTTGTTTATTTTGACACAATAGATTCGGCGCCCTTTAAATAATTTCAACAAATCACTGTTTACCATGTGTGTATCGTACTCAATTTACAAAACAATAATTGAGAGCTACAGATTCGTATAATTTCCAGATTGTATTTTCTACATCCAAATTACATCAAGGGAACTCCTAAACGTCCTAAAAGCTTGAAATATTGATGATTTGCTTCAGGAAGAGGCTCAAACGCTTTCGAAAACCGTCAGCTTCATGCCCTTCTTCTTACTTTCTTGACAACCGATGAATAAGCGACGTATTTTTTGCAAATTATACCTACTTTCTCCCCTGACTGACGGGCTGACAGCTATTGAAGTGGCTGTTATCGATTGCTCGTTTAATGGAACCTATTAGTTTACCCTTCGACCTTATGCTAGTAAGATACATTTCGGATATATGTCTCGTGGAAGATTAAAGCGATATCCACGTGCTAGTTTCTAACAAACAACCTCGTTACAAACACCGATAAAAACGTATTTATTATTGGCAGACCAATTTGTTTGGCACATGTTCAACCGTTTGACTCACAACAACAACCTTGACTTCCGATTTCTTTCCCCCTAATTTATACACAAAGCTCTTGAACTTCACAAAATTTCTCCAGTTTTTACAAATTTTACATTCAAAGAAGAACACGCAAAACATTCCCGGCAATATCTCAAACAATAGTGCACAATTCCCGCCGTCTTTGCTGAATCGACTCAAACATTAATCTCGGGTCACAAGGACATCGTTGCGACAGCGGCCTCGGTGGAGCCAAGTGCAGATCGTCTTCGTCTTCCAAACTCATGTCGATGCTCAGGTTCTCGTTGAGAAGCGCGCGCTTTTTGGAATTGGGGAAGAAGGTCACAGTGTCGTCCTCGCTGAAATATGAAATGTTAAAGGGCGTTCAATTTTATGCAACCATTAGATTTTAGCGCTTATGCGAGTCTTCTTTCTCCAAGAATCACGTCCAGTCCAATTTAAAAACTTTTTAGTTTTTGGTCACAAGTAATTAAAAAAGTCGGACTTGTTGATAACTTTATGCATACATCAATAGCCTACAATAGACTGTGGAAACAAAAGGCTCTTAATCAGATTACCTACTAGACGCCAACAAAGTTGAAGTCTATGAAAATTCGCCAAAACTTACTTCAACTTCGTTCAAATTAATAGGGACACGTATATTTATATACGTTATGGCATAAGGTAAAAGCATCTCACCTTTCATTATCAGATTCCCACTCCACCAGCGGTTTGCTTTCACTTTTACCTGAACTGACAGGCTCCCCGCTGCCAGCGCCATCTACCAGAGTAGCTTCAGATTGGCTTGTACGAGGTCGTCCGCCGCTGCTGTTCTTTTTACCCTGCTTTTTACTATGTTTGTTGGGAACTGCGAGCCTGGTTGCTGGAATCAGTTGCGGAGGTCTTCGAGGACCGTCAAAGGACACTGGCGCCGAAGTGCCACCGTTGGAATCTCGAAATTGTTTCGGACTTTTGATCTTGCCACCGAAGTTGGTCACAGTTGCTACTTGGAAACTATCGAATCTCGGTGAAGGAAGACTTGGCGTTGGGTCATTCAGTGGGCTGTTGCTAATGCTGCTGCTGGTACTATTGGCCCTAGCGATGCGCTTTTCCAGTCTTTTCTGTAGGTCTGATTTCGAAGAAGAGATCGGTTGGTGCTGTGAGGCTGAAGCTGGTTTCGTCATTGAACTTTCTGTATTTTTTGTAGTTGGCGAATCCATGGAAGAGGTCGTTTCAGGTTCAAAAGAATAGTCGATTAAGCTTGTGGAACCGTTGGTGCCTTCATTAAAGAATGATGAAGGGCAAGCTTCGTTTAAAGTCCCTACAGGGTTGGTAGATTTAGAAACGTTTGGTGATTTTAAAGGTGAGTCGTCTAAAGAGAGTAAAGCTGCTTCGGATGAAGATTGAAAATTTTGCTGTAATTCTGCATTATCCATGAAGGTCGTCGTCGAAGAGGAAGTTGAAGTCAAAGGGAAACGAGAATGGTTGGGGCTGAAGGAGATAATGGCGGGTTCCAGCTATAAATTTTAAAATTTCGAATCATTATTAACCACGAATTTTAAAAAAACAAATTTTGCTTTTACAGTTCGTACCCCATTGTCAGCGAACAAATCTGAACTGTCAATCCTTTGGTCACTATCAATTCCGCTGTCGTCGAATTCCATAGCCTTAGCAAATTGAAGTTTGTACTAATTTCTAATTTTTATCCAGCAAATAAATAACAAGTAGCAGGTGTACTATCTTATTCATGATTATGTGAAGAACAAGCAATAATCTTATTATTGATAAAAACACAGCTGGCCGACTATTCCTGCTATTCTACTTTGGGGACTTTGTGAGCTTTCGTACTTTCTTCCATTGCCGCATCTGTTCCCCGGCTTTCTCTGCATCGAAATATCTCTATACAAGTACATGCGATAAATATAAGCTAAAACCTGCTATATTCAGTATGTGCTTTATACACAACTCACTGTGAGCTTTCCCTGATGCTTTCTCCAGCCAGTATATATTACTCTAGCAACTTTGAAATGCGCGCGGAATTCAAACTCGTAATATCTCATAATGCCCTATTGAATAGTATGTAGCTAGCTTCCCGACCGTTCTATACTTTCTCCAAATCGTTGAATTCATCGCACCCACACCTGTAGAATTGGCATTGGCGTCCGTTTGGTCGATCGGCCATCGGTCCAGATTCAGAACTGTTTGAACAGCAACATTTGTCCTTTAAATCAGCTGTTTTTTTTAAATTAGGTTTAATTCCAAGTGTCACCAGAATGGCTGACAAGAAGAAAAAATCCACTGGTTCGTCCTCAGATAAACCAGCCAAGAAAAGAGGTTACCGAGATGAAGGCGGCGGCATGTTTGGGGATGGCGGTGTTCGAAATAAGGAGCTCATCAAACCCTTTGACCAGGAGAAGCTGACCTATGAGGTACTGACTTGATCTTGATACTGAGCAAAAAAAATCATAATGTCAAAGGTTACAGGCTCTTTGATTTTAATTATATTGAAACCACTTATTGTAGCAACTTCGTGAAGAAATGATTCGAAGTCTCACAACCTTTGACCCGCTGAAGCGGAAGAATATCGTCGTGTGGGACAACAAGGAAAGGTCAGTTTTTAAAGCTAAGTAAAAATAAGATCAAGATCCCTCGTAACCTCAGCAAACGTTTTTGCAGGTCTTTTGTGCCTTATGAAGACCAGGAACAGATGGTCTCCCTGTACCAACAAGATGCCGAGCTTTTGTTCAAGGATTCTGAAGAAATCAACCAGTACAAAGGTGAGTTAAAAATTAAAAAATTATCGAAAGAAGGATATAATACTCCAGTTACTCCCAGGTGAACTAATGGACGAAGATCTCGATCAAGACCCAGTTCCAGCTCTGCCAGCAAAAGCCAAAGGTGCTACCACGAAGCAGATATCGACAAAGTCATCTTCTGAAGAAGGTCCAGAGGGTGTTGAAGAAGGCTCGGAAGAAGTACAGCCAGAGACACCTCCGAAGACTCCAAAGGGCAAGGACGAGAATAAGAATGAAGAAGCAGAAGAAGGTAAATCTTTTAATCACTCCAGGTTTTTAAAGTTCTGAAAATTTATGACTAATGTACAGAACACATCGAAGAAACTGTTGATCAAGGACCGAAACCGGCCGAGGCTGAGAAGCCCAAGAAACTGTTGAACCAGTTCAACTACTGCGAGAGGTCCACTCAGACGTTGGATAATCCAACAAGGGTAATTTTTTCTCAATTTTTAAAATTTTTGAAGATAGTGGTTACAGTGCTGTTAAAGAATACAATATTGAAACGACTTAGGAAAAATCGTGTGAAACTGCACCACCGCCCAGAGCCTCCTACAAAGACTACTGCAACCAATGGATCATTTACGACGCCTACGAAATCGACAAGGTAAATAATCCCGACCAAGGCAAGGAGAAAAAAGAAGTACTCGATCCGGATGAGGCTGCTGAAGCCATGGATAGACAGGCTGAAGAGGAAAAGAAAAAACCTGTCAAGAAAGACAAAGACAAGTAAGTTATAGCCAAGACTCAAGACTTCAAAGTTAAGGTTTCAAAATCAGGTAAGAAACAAAACCAAGCTTCTTGTAACCACAGAAAGGACCAAGAAAAAGAAAAGGTCAAACTGCGGAAGCCTTCCATTATCGATGGACAAGCGCACACTGACCAGTTGCTCCTGAGGTCATCTTCAGGTCTCTCGATACTTGAACGGATGGTGGCTCAGAACCTGCATGAAGATGTCATTGAAGGTACTTTGGAACCCTTCATTTTTACATCTGAAGGGTAAAATCTGTTAACGTTGCTACAAGGTTTACGCCTCTATTTTCAGACTTCAAGTATTATGAAGACGGAGCAGATGAATTCAGAGACACTGGTGAAGGAACAGTGCTACCTTTGTGGAAGTTCAGCTACGACAAGGCAAAAAGGATGCATGTTACTGGAATAGCTTGGTCACCATCTCAACCGGATATGTTCGTCGTCAGCTTTGGATCTTGTAAGCCATTTTGGTCCACTATAAGATCGAAGACAGCTCAAAAACAAACTCGAAATTGAATTTTTGCTCTTTTCAGATTCCTTCGTCCATCCTGTAATTGACGGAATGGTCGTTGTGTTCAGTTTGAAGAATTCAGCGTATCCGGAACATGCCTGGTTGGCACCCAAAGGCGCAATGAGCGTTGACATTCATCCGACGTAAGTGTGCCAATTCCATAGATCAAATTATAGCTCTTCATGCCAATTCCATAAACTTTTGACGTTACACCGTATAGAAAAAGCTGCCTTATTGCCATTGGCCTCTATGACGGAAACGTAGCAATGCTCAAGTTGAAAACTGTCGAAATGAACACTCCTCGAACGGTGATACTTCGGAACATTCCTACAGAAACCAAACATCGAGCTGCAATCTGGAGCATTAAATGGGGTCCAGATGACTTGGATGGAAATCCGAATTTCTATACTGCTGGGATGGATGGACGTGTTATTTACTGGAAGGTTGGAGTCCTGGACCTGCAAGGACTGGGCGGGTTGACCGGAAGCGAAATTTCGACTCTTCATCTGCCATTGCCGCCTGTCACGGGACCTGATGGCACTTCGTACAAGTTGTTCGGTACATATTTTGATATTTTTTGGATACTTTGACTTCAGATTTGCCGAGTAATAGACTTCATGGGATAATTTGGTTTCTTGTAATTTAAGGATGCGCTAGATGTCTCTCATTCCACCCGAAGGAAGTCAACACCTTCTTGGTTGGGACTGCTGAAGGTAATATTTTCAGGTGCTCTACGTTGTATGGATCGAGGTTTCCTCAGGTGAGATTCAATGCTTATGGCTTCAAAATGGACAAAGTTATACTACGGTACTTGAAATGGAATTCTTGGATACCTACAGATCTACAGTGCTCACTTTTTGCCGGTTGCTGCCGTCCAATGGAATTACTTCCACAGCGAAGTGTTCATCAGTTGTTCTGAAGGTTGGTTGACTTCGACAGCGTTCAAAATAGACTTGTGGAACTCATATATAAATTTTGCTTGTAGATTGGACCATCAAGATTTGGGATCGCCGAGAACCGTGAGTGAAGTGTTTAATTCTTGATCCAAAAAATCAACTTGTAAAATTATTTTTTTCCTTTTCTGCACGTGTACATAGTGATCCGATGTACGTCTTCGAAATTGGTCTTCCGATACTGGACGTTGCGTGGGCTCCGTATTCATCGACAGTTTTTGCTGCTGTATCGGATGAGGGAAAGGTACTTTAATAATTTTCTCGTACTGTTAAAAGTAAAATAGCAAACTTACCAATTAAACCTTCTTTCAGGTGCTCGTCTATGACCTGAACGTCAACAAAGACAAACCCGTCTGTGCTCAGCAGATTGTGACCAAGAAGAAAGTTCGACCGCATCGAATAGCCTTCAATCCTCATTACCCAATATTGATAGTTGGGGACGACAGGTAAATCCAGTAACCTGGAATGTAAAACTTGCTGAATTTAAAACTATGAGTGAGACAAAGATGCGTGTTCAAATTGACAGAGGCCACTTGACGACTCTGAAACTATCTCCTAACCTGCGAGTCCAGCCGAAGGACACACGAGGAATGCTACTAGAAGGCGATCAGAAGATACAATCAGAAATCAATAAAATGAGCAAACTCTTGTCACTAGTCAGAGACCCTGAATCGGTGACAAACCCAAAACATATACCAGGCCCTAGTGGCGACACGACCCTTCTGAAAATGTAAAATAGCAATCAATGCTCCGTTTACCTGCCGAAACTGTTATTAAATGCTGGTTATTTAATCATCATCAGACTCGATCACAATCACTAGTACTAGTAGTAACAATGAATTAGTCAGCACTAATTCTAACAGTATTCCAGATAACTGTATGGCAAAATACAATCGCATAAAATCACAGATTCGGTAAATAATCTGAGGCACTTGAAACTGGAGTGCAGGAAGTCCTGCATTACATTTGGTATTACTTGATACTGAGACACGGTAAAGAGCAAGTCTTTTTCTTGATTGGAATAGCACGAGTCAACAGTGACTGCTATAACTTTTGATATTTAAAGATGACAAAACTACCTGATAAACGCCGTTTTTAAGCTTCATAAGTGAAATTCACACTTGTGAATTATTGTGTTGAAGTTAATGGGAATATTAACATATTTCATGGTTACTTCTTGTTTCTGGCTTATTAATTGCAATGGAACAATGTTCTTGGTTACTTCTTTTGTGCTTCTCAATTGTTGACTTCAGCAAAATCAGCATTGATTAGGCGTAGGTAGTGGGCAAGTGCGGTGCAGCTTCTTGTAGGACCAGCAAAGCTGCCTTGAATTCCTCAGTTTGGGTTATTTCACCACTCTCAGCATCACAGAGTGACTTCAATTCGTCGTGGGCAGCCTATAATATCAGATCAAACATATATAACAATTTTCAAAACCTCTAAACGTACTTGCTCACTCGAGTTCTCAGCCAAGAGCCCGTTTTCTGATCAATTCATTACCTGAAGCCGCCGCTGAATTTCTGGCACCATCAACTGGGACTCCTTCAAACACTCAGTTTGTTGTCTCATGAACAGCTCATCCTTGCCTTCCGCCTGAAATTTGAGAATCTTCTTTTCCTGGTCAGCGGCTTCTTTTTCATAGCTTTGCTTCTCCTTGGTGTATCTCTTGACAACGCCCGTTTTGATCTTCAAGTTTCTCGCTTTCTGAACGTCCGCCATTGTGATCCGGTTCTGTATCTGTAATTCAGCGAGAAAATCAACGTTAATATTCAAACTTTAATGTTGATCAAACAACAATCAGCAAATGACAACAAAGCCACGGCTAGCATTCAAAATATGCTCCGAATCATACGAAAATGCTCACCAGGTAACAAACAGCAGCAGGAGCTATGCAGCAATTAAATATCAATTTCAATTACTAACTTGCTTTTGATCTTGTAAATTATATCTTCAATTAACACGTATCAATCAATTTCAAAACAAACAGAATGACGCACAATTGACAGCACCACGGCCATAATCTTCTTTCTCAACTCCAAACATGAGCCGGCTCCAGGGATACAAATCTCCCACGCAAAGGCATAATTTCCTTGCCGACGGGGCTTCATCCAAGCTGTATTTTCCAGCTCATTCAATCAATTCATTGAGTCAATCAGTTAATAAATTACATTAAATGTACAATTAGCATCAACGGCGATCTTCAAGATCTCGGATTCTGAAATTCTAGATCCAATCGTATGAAAAACATCCCAAAACCAACAAATTCTAGCTCATATATCATCACAAAATGCTCTCCGAACAATCGGAACAAAATTTGCCCTATCTTCGATACATTTCCCCATTTACAAAAGCCACCGTTCTTTACTGAAAATCCCTATGAAATCTTCAGACTTTTTTGAAAAAAGTCTTCACTCTAAACATCACGAGAAAGATGAAGTACATTTCACACTTCTAAAAACAGCATCAATAAGCCCCTCAGCCAGCATTCATACTTCTTGTGTCCAAATTCCTTTGAAGTGAGTGAAGCTAAATATTACAGAAATGCCCCAAATCGATTTTACCGTCGACTTCTTGACTGACTTTTAACGGCTTTTTGAACAGAATTATCCCTCGAAACAAAATTTTTGTAGCTTGGCAATAAAGGGATTTTGTGTTCCTCTTAACGAACTCCCGAATTCCTAAAGAGTGGAAGCTTGATGCTGCAGGCCTCAACTTCGAAAAGGCGAAAAACTCTGTTAGTTTAACCAGCAGTCAACTGCCAACTTTTCAAAAACCTCAACGAGAGATCCATTGAGGAAGTTGCCCATTTACCCTTCTTCCCCTTATGTAAAAACCATGTAAACTGGTGCTAAAGCTCCTTTTAAAAGTACCTCAGCTTCATGCGCCTCTTTGCTGGAAGAGAGATTGAAGTCTCTCCATTGCGTCAGTGAGTGCAGTAGGGCCTCCCCACTTGTTCGAGGGGTTTTCCGAATCATATATTCTGCATAACGATTTTACCCCCATGTATTAAATCTAAAGATTGATTTCTCCCATTCGAACCCCTACCAGAAAGGGTTATTGTCTGTATTGGCTGCATTGACTGACATATGCGGCTGACGCTTATGTACGTACTCGGCTTCTGGTCTTCAAAGTGTTTGACTTCGGGGAAAAATGTGGTGTCTCCCCAGCTCGCTATAGCTTTCGCTATATGGAATTCACCAAGACGGGGAAAGACGAGACAGAGATACTATAAGTGTAGCAGCGTCCTGAGACGAGTCGATTGTTGGAAGACGATATTGTTGAAGCCGTTGCTAAAGGAACCGTTTGCCATAAGGAAGCCAAGAAGTTTGGAGAGACGAGAAGACGGTGAGAGACGGAAGGACGCCATAAAATCTCCTTCAGTTTTCCAAAGACGATCGTCAGAGCAAAGAAGGACGTTGAAGGAACAATTTCTCCGAAACTACGGTCTCGGTTTCCGTAGCTCAGTTTCTGGAAAACTTATAGAATTCTTCCAGTTCAACGAGTATTAGAAGCTGAAATAGAGAATTTTCAGTGAAGATTTAGTGTTGCACTTTGTTGGCGAGCTTTGGCGTTTTGCCCAGAAGACGGAAGCTATGGAGGACGAGTAAGTACCACAATGGTTCCGTGGAGGTTCTGAACTTGGATCCGAAATGAGTTGATCAAGGGACGATGCTGGAATAACCATTATAATTTCATATGTATCTTTCCTCAGGAGATATTCGTCAGAGAGCGAAGAAGCTGTGGACCTCAGAGCGGAATCCAGGAAGGGGAGCAGCGGGTCAGAGGGGAGCGGCGAAGCGGGTTTTCAGAACCAGAGGTATCCAGTTAATCCAGCATTTCAGCAAGCTCCAAAAAGAAGACGTAAGTTTTTACTGTATTAACTGAATTTTGGCGTGCAAAAGTTGGTAAAAGTCGTAACTTTGGAGGTAAAGTTGGCTTACGTAAAAGTTACCTCTGGAGTCTTGGTTGGGGAAGTAGAAATTGTGTAATAGCTTGTAGTTTGTATGAGCGTTGAGTCATCAATGTTAACTAACTGTAAACGTTTTATAGTTCTGAGACTTCGAAGAAAACTGACGCCGCTCTTCCAAGACCTGGTGTCTGAAGGAGCAATCAACGAGGAATCTGCAGATGTCGAATTTGTATGCAAGGATGGCCAGATTTGTAGAGGACATCGAATTATCTTGGCGTTGTCTTCACCGTTTTTCACGGCTTTGTTCCATAAACAAGTAAGGTTATTTTAAAAATTCCTTTTAGATTTGCTGTTGAGCCTTCGAAGTTCAATTTTCAAATATTTTTAGAAGCCTAACAGGCCAAGCGTAGTCACTATTCCTGAAGCCACTTCAAAAACCATGACCAACATCCTCAACCTCTGCTACAAGGAAGAAGTCCTGTTGGATTCTCAACAAGATATTCAGGACACTGTCTACTGGCTTCAGCAATTTGGCTTCATACGCGGGAACGTTCATGGAGTTGATCAATTTTGGCCTTCGCAGCATCTGGAACTGGATCCGGAACAAGAAACTCCGCCATCTTGGCTAACCTGCTTGCTTCAAAACTCTACAGCCTACTGTCAAATCGGTGGTGGAAGTGGAGAATCCCCAGTTAACAACATCAGACGCTCAGAAGATCATCAACTGGAAACTTCAAGCATCAACATGAGACCTCGAATCCTGAAGTACGATCGAAAGCCTTCAGTCCAATCTAGAGAGGGTGTAACCTACCACCACCACAACAATGAACGCTGGACCTGCCAATTCTGCCAAGCTCGTCTTGAGGATTCGGTCAGTTGGATCCATCATGGAATGAGGTGCAATGGAGGTGGAAACAGTCGAAGTAGCCACGGAAGATCCTCATCATCTGACGAAGGTTTCGGTGGTCGTCGAAGTGGTCGCCAGACTTCGCACCCTGCGGCGCTTCGCGACTACGTAACTCCTCAGAATGGAGGACCTTCATTGAATGAGAAGACACTTCAGAAGATCAGAAAGAAGCCACTCAAGGCCAAGGCACGTAAACCAGGTCCAGTCGCTGGATCCATTCAAAAGGTTCGAGCTTACCGAACAGCTGAAACCCGAAACTTCCGACACTTGCCCAAGATCCCGCAGGAATGCATTAGAAACGCGGAAAACGCCGACGAACAAGAGAGGATTCGGTGGCTTTATGTGTGCCTCAAATGTCAGCTCTCGCTCGACTCTTCCATCAAGGCCTACGCTCACTGGGGGAAATGCAATGCTGAAGTCAAGTACGAAGACGCTGTCATCAAGTACCGCCAAGGCTACTACGGGCGCTACCTCTGCCCACTCTGTACCAGACGCTATACGACAATTTACGGCTTCGTTGTCCATTGTATCCATAACCACGTGGATTACAAGAAGCTCCTGAGCCATGTCATTTCAGAGGACAAAATCATGTGTACCAACTGCGGGGACAAGTTCTTTGGACCTCAGGAGTTCCACGGGCATCTTGGACCAAATCGGTACTGCGAAAAGCCGCCGAAGCATCAGTTGATTGCGAAACGCAAGCCAAAAAAGCCGAGTTCCAACTTGAGACCACCAAATGCTGCTATTATTCCTCCTGAAGTCCTCAATCCTCCACCGGTTGATCAAGAAGACCGGCAGAGACAGAAAAGCAGGTCCAGGAATAACAGCAGTGATTCGTCGTCTTCAATTTTGACTTCGTCGGTTTTTGAACAATCTGCAGGTGAAGAAGAAGGTGATGCTAATGGTATCAAAGTAGGTAGATCGCCAATCTATCGAAATGGATCTAATGTCTCTGAGGATAACGATGATTCTGATATGGTCATCCATTTGCCAAAAGTTCGAAGAGGATTAGATAAGCATTGAGAGTTGCATGGGATTTCTCGATCAGGTTTCCTATTGTTTGTAAAGTTATGTTATTGTAGCCGTTAGAATTGTGGTACCATAGCCGGAGATCATGTTGATCTTCAAGTTTCCAGTATTGATTTGATTGAATTCCAGGTGCATTGTTACCTGTGGACTTCAACGACAGCCTTTCAAGAGGTATGAATTGTGTAACTTTTAATGTTCAAGTTTTAGATAATTTAATTATGCTTGAAGTTAGTTCATAATGTCCATTGTTGCATGAACATGCATGTGTGATTTGCATTATTCATATGATACGATCATTGTAGTTGTTTTGATTTTATTTGAAAATTGGAATAAAAGAGATTGTTTGCCTTGTATCTTTGCATTGAAAAATTATTTGACTCTACATGTAGATCTTGCTGCTAGACCAGAAAAAGTCTGTAAGCGTCATTTGATTTGTTTTGCATCAGTCGATTAATCAGAATGTCCAGATTTCCAAGATCATGTTTGCCACTTAATGTTTGTTAATGGTGGTAGTAATTTGGGAACCAGCAACTATGGAACAGATCAGCGTTTAGACTGCGAGGCCATCTGTTGTTCTATTGTGTCACTTGACCAAACCGCGCCCTTTTAAGGTGCCAGGGTTTTGGCGGGAATCGGCTCCGAGGCATATTATTATAAATATTCTAACAAAAATTAAGAACAATACAAAATGAAGAGGAAACGCGGTTGCGCGGGAATTCTGAAGAACAAAGACAGGAAGAAAACAAAGCTTCAACTCAATGAGTTTTCTCGAGTTTTCTCAAGTTTTCACTTGCATTTCTGGTTCTGGACTTCTGCGAAGCGTTCGTTCAAATGCTCGCAGTCGAGCTTCAGTTTTTATTTTTGGGAGTGTTCGAAATAGTTTAGACCTCTGCCAGTTTGCAGTGTACTTCAGTTGCAGATTTAAGTAACTTTGAATACTTTGGGATGAATTTTTAATCGTTTTCTGGTCAAAGTGCTTTAAAGTACGAGGGATTTTGCTGGTTGAAGCGGGTAAAGTAAATAGTTTACGTCGTTAGCGTAACCTTGGTGGACAACAAGTTTGAAGGTTGTTACTGTTACCTGGAGATTACTGGTAAGCTACTGGTCAAACATTTCAAGCAAACTAGGCGTTTTCGTGGTCTGAAGTTAATGGTGCCACTGGACTGTATTTAGGATTGGTGTCGGAAAAGGGCCAAAGTACAATATGGATGATAAAGAGATCCTGGAAGCTTTAGAGGAGGCCTCCGGTGACGACAAAAGCA
>JAQGBJ010000612.1:0-36193 GCA_034698345.1 Sphaeridia pumilis | reverse complement strand
CTCGGTGTGAAAACGTAGCGGCTGATTAGATTACATTAATCAGTCATGCGAATCACCAGAAGGATCAAATGAGCATTGAAACATTCATAGGCCGTGTGTTAGACGTCATGTACCTTTGATACGTGATCATGTAGGAACCATCGAATGAATTAATTTCTCATTTCAGTTGAATCGCATTAATTATTATTTTGCACTCTCATCGATTGATTGTTTGATAACGCCTTCAGCAGACAGTCGCTCTGTCTATTCACATTAAACCTCCTCAGTCGAAACTCCACTTCCATTCGACAAAAGCCCCGTTTTAATATCAAAGAAACAAAACCGCGTCATGCTTGTTTGATTGCCTTCAGTTTTTCTTCATCAATACACCTGTTCTTGTCTAGTCGATAAATCGATTGTGAAACTTGTTCATATTTATTTTTTGCCAACTAAACACATGGCCAATGGCTTTTTTCGCACTTTGCCTCGAAATTCGTTGCTTTCATGCTACGCTTTAAATGCTGAACAGGATCTGGTTATCCTTTTGCATTCACAATCTGAGCCAGTATCAGTACTTGCTGCACAGTTGCCAAATCGGACTTTACCTCGATCCAAATGCTTGAAATGAGGATTTCGAACGTGGAGGCTTCCCTGTCGAACTTAAAATGCAACGTGGTAAAGAAACAAGAGCCATTACAGTCATTCTACCCTTGTTTAAGGGATAATTGTCATTCAATCGCCCTAATTAAAACGAATGAACAGTAGAAACAAGTGTAGATAACTGTACTAAATCCAGATGAACATCCGCAGTTCTGTTTTGTGTAGTCAGAATTAGGTGTACTCCCAAAATTCTGGCAAAGAACAGAACACACAGAAACAAAACTTGTCAGGAGAGTCATTTGGGAAGTAATTAATTATGTCTAATGCTGATCCAGTCAGTCGATCTCAATTTGAATGGTCAGAGTGCCTTTGTATATATGTGCATGTAAATAAATACAAAGCCGATGAAAGATGGATGATCTAGCCCGAACTGTGTAAATACCAGTGGAGGACTTGTTATTAATATTCTGAGCTTTAATTATACGAATGTTTTTCTGTTTTCAGCGGAATTCAAAACAGAACTAATGCGGGAGCGAGAGATCCGAGAGCAACTAGAAAAGCAATTGTCGGAAGAACGAAATCTTCGAGGTAAGTGCAATCGTGTTTGTTTAACAACTCAATTCGGCAGACCACGAAGTGCCTCGAGGAAAATGCCACTTGTGGCGGGGCAATAGAAATAAACCATTGCAGGTTTTGCCCTTTTTCATCCCGTTGCCGAATGTTTATACCCCGACTTGCTTCAAGGGGGATGAAAGAGAACAGACACAAGTTGTTTCTCCCTCGAGTACGAATGCAGGAATGAATGAAATTGTTCAGTTGTGACTTGTGTATTTCCATTTCGAATGCTCACGCAGAGACAGACAGAAAGCAAGCGTAGAAAGAAGGGGAGTGGATCGTGTAGTAAATCGTCGTGTAGTATTTGACTCGTATTCTTGTGAATGAATTCTTTACTCCGTTTGCCTTTCTCCGGCGAGCCAGTCAACCAAAACGCAGAGAAGGCAGAGAAAGCAAAGGCCATTTGAAAATGAAATCATTGTAAGCTCCCCCAAACTCACAAATAAAACATACTGCAGTTTCCGAGTAGAGGGCCGAAACTGGGCCAGTAGGCTAATGCAAATCGGTGTGCAAGTGTATATACGTACTAACAAACCGTTTGTGTCTTGCAGTTTATTATGAAAAGCGTTGGAAAAAGGAACGCCGGTTCCGCAAAAAGTTGGAAGGAAGTCAAGATGGAGGATCCAGTCCATCTCCACATCACATTCAGTCGTCAGGTTCACAGCAGCAACCCTCGCATTTGAACCAGCAAAATCAACAACAACAACAGCAATCGCAACAGCAACAATCAAACAATAATGAGCGAGAAAGATCCGTAGAGAAGACGCTATCTCAGGATAATGCCAAATCTCAACAGAGCACGCCGAATACAAACGGCAGCGTCAAGGGCGATTCTAACGATAGGTGAGTATGTAACGATAGCGTACGTTGTGAAGCACTATTCTACAAAAACATGGAAGTTGGAGATGTAGAGGATGTTAGCCACGGAGATGAGCAGAGAGGACATTTATCTTAGTATGATTTCATTAACTTTTGCCTTACTCGGCATAATTCTCCCATGTACAAGAATAAAGATGAGGAGGAAGAAAAAGAAAGCGGAGAAAAAGGTAGGAGCAGGAAGCTGGAAAGTTAATCCAGTAAATTAAAATTTCCCAGTCGACTCGCATGCTTATATGTAAATACATTTCATCTGCTACCCCCACAGAAGGAAATTATAGCCAACTTTTTATATTCAGTCCCATCAAGAATGTCATCTTTTCCGCTCCTAAACTAACAGCAGCAGATGCTTTTCTAAATTTGTTTCCGCTGGATTCGTATCTACGAACAAACTAGTTCCATTTCAAAGTTGCTTCTTACCTCAGACCTTTCGGGAAAGTGCCGGATCAAACCACCCTGACTTGAGCTCCATCTAACGACAGCTAACAGCTCTCCACAGGTCTTTCAAAGTTTCTCGTCCATGTGAAAAGATTAAAGGCTTGTCCCTATGATTGCTTCATAATTTGAAGTGTTGATTAGACTGAACATATGTTTCTTTCTGTTTCAGTTACATGTGAAGGCTTGGCGAAAGCGGATTGACAGACGTTGCGGATGTTTGCGTATTTTATGATGTACAGAAGAAGAGAAGTTTGGCAAAGAAAATAGCATCGCCACGGGGAACTGGAAATTTGCAAACTAATGAAAGTAAAGCCTGCTACTCTCCTTAAGATCTCATATAGTTGTAGATAGACGTATTCTTTTCTATTCACAGCTTTACTACTACCAACTACAAGCATTTGTTTTAGTAATTAACGTAGAAGAATATGCACACTTTTCTCGTAAGGGAATCGATCAAAGTTGCTCATAATTCGTTAAGATTTTACTACATCCCTTTGTCGGTATGTTTATTGGCAAAACGAGTACTTGTTTACTTGTTTTGGCAAGAGTACGTTGAAAATTGCATCGACATGCTTGGTCAACTCAAAGTCTAAGAAACGCCTTGGTTTGGCCGCACGGACGGCACAATCTATACCACTGGTCTGGCAGAAGTCTGTATTCAGGGAAAATATGTGCGAAGCTGAATGGGAAGGGAAAAATAATACATCAAGGTGAATTTAGCAGACAGGTTATATTGGACTAGATGGACATTATTTATGATAAGTGCGCAGGAGCCGACTGGGTTTGACATAAATTTCCTTCAAGAGGTCAGTCATTACAGGACAGAAGCATGACTTGAAATGCTCATATTTGATAATTAGACACCAATCATGGATTATTTACACAAGCTTCATGGGGTTTAACGGGCTAATTACTGCTTGAAGCGGGAGGACGCTCTCATAGTCAGGGTTGAACAAAGCTGTTAGTCGGTTAGTTGCCTTTCGACCGCTCGGACAATTGAGGACGACGACTTACATTTTATTTAGTAGCACTGTCGAAATTAATATTACTGTTGCTCTACCCTTTGGTACAGATGAAGGAAATTTAATGGCTGAATGTCTTTAATTGCATGGTTCTTGTCTGCACACACCTGCTTCAGATTTCGATAATCTGTGATTAGGTTGGGCGGAATAGATAGCGTTGAATCATAAGAGATTCAATTGTAAGATGTGCAACGACTGTCTGCTGATAGGTCTGGAATTCATTCTGGTAGCTGCCGCCGGTGACGAAGGCGATTATAAAGTTAAATTGTTGTTTTGATTTAGACTGTAAGTGATGGCGTTGCTTTTGAATAATAGTGGGTGAAAAAACAGACAATAGAATTGTATGAGGAACAAACAAGACGGCTTGGAGTGGACGTTTTGTTTCTGTGGCCGAACAGGAGCAGCGGTTGAAACTGTCGGGAAGAATGGCAATAAATTATGTTGGAGCAGTTGTGTGTAGAGTTTAATAATGATAATTACTTAAGCCGTAGCCTGGAGTAATGTAAGGGTATTAAAGAATAATCGATACTGACGAATCTAATTTTCTGACTAGAGGAATCTGGACACGTAGGAAGGCAGAC
Organism: Sphaeridia pumilis; assembly: GCA_034698345.1. Taxonomy (NCBI): domain Eukaryota; kingdom Metazoa; phylum Arthropoda; class Collembola; order Symphypleona; family Sminthurididae; genus Sphaeridia; species Sphaeridia pumilis. Next base: position 32,082 of record JAQGBJ010000612.1, on the reverse strand, counting down.
AGAGAATTCGATTGGTGGAACTATTCCTATCTCTATAATTATTTATTTCTCCTCCTTTGAAGTAATAGACTTTGATTGAATGCGGGCCTTGCCTCCCTCCTCTTGTCCTCTGATGTTACCACCTGGTTCACCTGCCAAATTACTAAGCACTGTAATGGCCCAAGAACTAAAAGTAAGGAGTAAAAGAAGTGGAACAGACGGAATTCGTCAGACAATCCTTTTATCCTGACTGCAATTTGGTAAATACTTTTAGGGGAAACATGGGGCTTTAACTGAGAGTAAAAAACTTTTTATTGGTTCCCTTCTGTTCTATTCATGTATAATTTCCTAGTCTTTGATCGTTTTTTTTCAAGAAAAAGATTACAGTTTAGTCTCGGCTGATTTGTGAAAGGATTGAATTTGTGATAAGGGAATCGAAGGATGTTGTTTCCGTTTTTTGGTCGACCAGAGGAAAGATGCCAGAAGAAGCGTGTGACAAGTGAGGGAGATTGCGGTTTGCAAGGGCCGTTGCTTTTTCCGAATAGCAAGTCCGTCGGACATGGCGTAACAAACGAGGGCTTGTACGTAACTTTGTAACATTGTCCCAAAGAGGCTAATGACTTGGTGGTAAAATGTAGTCTTCTTTCGGAGAGCAATTTGTTGTGAGATGACCACAAGAATTTGGTGGCTGCCGCTTGGACTTTGAAGGAAGTTCAATATGGATTGATGTAAAGAGATGTGGCTTCAAGTAATTTTATCTCCAAGTCGATGCCATGATGAACGTGAGGATGAAGCTGAGAACTATCATTATTTATCCGAGAGGAGAAAAAATCAATCTGACCGCATATTCATTGACTGGACCACAAAAGACTGATAACAAAAGGCTGATCGACAATCAAACAGTCATAAAATGATGAGAAGATGAAGTAGACTTGTTCGTCTCTCTGTGTGAGAACTGTCCTTGAATTACTGCAAAGAAAGATACCGCTCGTCTAAATACAATCAGCCGCGAAATTCGTGCGGTCATCGAGATGGGCTTATTATGAGAAAAGCAACGATTACAAAACGCTGGCTCAAATTATTCAGGCGTGGAAGCAACCAGCACGCTCTAACATTACTTTGATAGCTCAGCAATAAAGTATTGCACGCAAATATCTTGTAGACGGGGCATCAGACAAGACAGTTCCGGCCGGTCGACTTGTACAACGGTCACTTAGTTTGACTTTATTCTTTAGAATTTTAATATAGACCTTGTGGTGCAGATGGAATGTTGAAATGCCGGTTGAGGACTAGAAAATAGAAATGACCTCCTGTAGATATCACAGTCTACAGATAAAGGAACAAGTAGGAAAATCCCGAGTCAAGTTGGGATTGTCTGACTGTGATGTGATAACGAATAGTCAGGATAGGATTGGTACTTGGAACGAGTAGTAACCTCCCATTCACAGTCAGAAGTCGTCGTGATAGACAGTCGGAAATGCTCGGATGCTGAGGGAGAGATGCAGTTGGTCTGTCTTTTTCTTGATCTTGCATTTGTAGAAATTATATCTTCTCTTCTACCCCCGACATCTGTCTCTGTATTGCCCATGTAAGCTCGAGACTCTCGAGATCACCCTTTTGTCTTGCCCACATCTCAAATCGCGTCGCATCCTTCTTTCCGGGCATGACAAGTATTCAAGCTTTTGGCAGATTATTTGATCAAATCACCTTTAGACGAGCGTTTGAAACAATGCTCTAAATGTAGAAAATTAGGGATGCGAACCGCTGGTTCAGGCTTGCGCAAATGTTTTTCACAAATAATAAGCTGGTTTCATATAAGTTTGGGCTCCAGAGAGACAGGTTCAAACAATTGCCGCTTATGCTTTAAGATCAGTGCCCTAAAAGTTGTCAAACTTGCTTTGAAAGATCCGGCTCACCTCGTCGTACGCTACACGCAGTGTGCCAGAGAAAAGAGCTGCAGAAAATACTTGTACTTGAGAATTCATTCCAGCAGACCTTGATGCGTTCATTGCTATTGATTAACTACTATTATTGTTATTATTATGATTATTCTCGTGGCTTGGTCATGTTTATTAAGTGGGGATGGGGTGGGCAAAAAGCGCCAAACCGTGGCTCGAAAACAAGAATCTTGCCTTATCTGCTCACCAATCCATATCAACGGAACGTTTCATAACGTGCTCAAAACACAAATCACGTTTTTCTTTCATTAAATTCTGCAAATGTTCTTCAGAATTATCACGCCAAGCTAATCTTTCTCGTACAGACGCACGCCATGTCGAGTGCTGCCATTAACTAATAAAATTTATTGCATTTTTGCTGCTGATGAGCCAAAAGCCAAATCCACAAAAATAGCAGCAAGAGCCGAGAAATGACCTTGATTGCACCAATTTTCATATTCGCATCTACAAATTATGAGCAACTATGATACGATAACTTCCTCAGTTTCATTAGCTGTAAGATATTTAGTGTGTTTAACTTTACATGAGAGGGCTCACAATAAGCTTACCAAGTTTGAGAGTTACCTTGAATATTCAGCTCGTATTGTGTACATTGGTTTGCTTTACACCTGTTATCAATTTACCATGTCGTTATAACTTAAAGACTTATAGCTTAAGTCGGTATCTTCTTGTCGCTTTACACGCAAGTCGTAGGTAACCTAGCAGTCAGTTACGGGCCTTGGCGTTGTGTTGTTGATTTGTACACTGCAGCCGCCCGTTTTACTATGCAAGATCAAGATCCCTATAAGATTGTTTAATTAACGAGTAGTATTGCTTTCTCATGTATGGATTTAATCAAGTCAACTCTTAAGGTGTGAAAGCACCAATGTTGTAATGACTGTGCAATTTACAATTAAGGAATACTTGTGTATTTACGGTCCGATTCAGATCTGATCCTTCGTACAACAAGCTGATGCTAATCTGCTAAAAGCAGATTTGGCGAATTTGCGGGTTTATGATAAGGAGGAAATCTCGTTTGGAATGTTGTCGGAGCATGAAATGCCGACAGAGAACAGGATGTCATCATCACAGTAAAAAAGCAAGCACATGATCAGATTTGTAGAGTTAACACTTGAACTTGTTAGCAAAATAGTATTTATTATACGGAGAGTAAATTATGGAATAGGTAGCGTAAGAAGTTTTACTATGATTAATTTATCACTTGTATGTTTCACGATGCGGATCATATAAACATTCAGAGGTATACTTAGAGGTGCGCATAAGAAAAGTAGCATCCTTTAAAAACTGCCGAACCACACGTTCTCACCTTTGTCAGTAATTAATTATGACTGCTTGTGTGTGGTTCAAAATTAATCGAGTGCATGCGTAAATGACATCCGGTGATTGTAAGAAATTCATGTGTGAATATTGCCGTTGTATCCAGTCTAATTTAATTCTCTTTGTAAAAGATCACACTAGAACTATGAGGTTCAGATAGAACTTGGTAAGTTAAGCTTTTTAACGTGTGAGTGCATTTTTATTGTATTCTTAAATATTGGTCGACTATACTCGATAGAATTTTGCTTGAGAAAAATACACATATAGTGTAGTTCTGTTTATGCAGTTGGTTCACTTGCGACGAAATCGCATCTGGTGTTGAGAAGAATTTCACGCATTCAATCTTGTACGAATGCAAGCTATAAGCGTTAAATAGATTGAAATAAATCAAACTCATTGAAAACTTGTCCTGCAATTTTGTAAGCTCTTCGATTACTTCAATCACTGTCGGGTTGTAACCAGAAATCTGCTTTTCAAAGAGGGAATAACGCAAGAGAAAGACCAATGCCTGCATGTGTGGTAGATGTTTAAACGGTTGTAATAAAACCTATGCCGGAATCATGAATTAAGCTGACTGCGGTAAAGGTGGAGGTTAAAGGGGTGAAATTTATGATTATGCTCAAGTTGTAATTACAGAGGAAGAAATAAAGAAACCTAAAGTACATGTTTGGGCAAGGTTGGAAGAAGCTATTAGTGAAAATAACATGTGCGTCTTATAGTTGATATCAAGGAAATTCAATGGTTTCGTCCCTGAAAAGATAACCAACCGAAAACATGCGTATTCAGCTTTCATTGTAGCTGGCTGAAGATACGTCCGAAGATGAGATGTAACGCTATCATCAAAGGTAACGTTAAATATTTCTGGTTAATGTGGACATGTGGTTATGTAATGGATGGACGTTCGTAGATAGGTAGACAGGATGATGAAATGTGAAGAGAAGAAAAACTGTCAGGATTACATTAGATTCTGATATTAATGCATCCGAGTTTCTCAGGAATGTAAATTATTCTAATTTATTCCCGACTTACTACTCACGCGTATTCGCAATCTTTTAGGCGTTCAAGATAATCCCGAGTTTACAAAAGTACAAAAGAATCCGGAAGAGCTTTTATGTACCTTCCCCCATCGCACAATTATACAACTGCGCTTTGTTGTATTAAAGTTTAGCATTAGAAGGAAGCTGTCGAGTTAATTGCAAATCACGGTGAATTCACTTACTACAGAAAGCGTAGCGTGGGTGTAAAAGTAGTAATCAGTAGCAGTAGTAGAATACACAAACGTCGCCAGTAGATGAATTCAAATCTACACTTGATCTCAACAAGGACATGCCTCCGCTTCATCGCTCACGGATAACTGGAGGCAAAATGAAGTTGTTGACTTTTACTATTAGAAGGACATTAACTTTTCGACTGAAGGTTCAGGTTCGCGAGCGCAACTAAATTTCTGGGCTTTGAATTTAAGATCAACTACCTTCAGCAATGATCAGTTACACGTTCTCTGTCCAGCTGAGTTTCAAGAAAATGACCTACGTGAACATTGTTAGGACTCCGGGGGTAAAAACGGGACTGTCAAATTAGAATAAGAATATCCTAACGACAATAAAGCAACAAATCTGTAGCTTGTAGTTCGATTTTATGCCCAAAGGTCGTTGAAGATCTTCAACGATCTTCAAGTCGATGACGCTTGATTTAGATGTATTTTATGCTTGTTGCGTAAAAAATCTGAATTGTTGATTAACCAACGGGATGAAAGCATCGGTCACGTAAGCTCCGTCTTTGGTTCTCGAAAACGGTACACCAAAGACACATAGGAAGGAAGTGGTGGCCTCTGACCTCCGAAAGCTGTGTAACTGAAAGTAATGGGTTACTGAATGAATTATGCAATTGTCAATCTTCATGTGATATAAATGTCCATGTCTGATACAGCTTTACGACAGTAAGAATCGTCAAGTCAAGGTGTAAACTCAGGTGACATCATGGAAGACGCCGACTCGTACGACTCATTTAGCGACTACCAAAGGCGAGATGCTTTGGACTTCATCCCGTACATTGTTTCTCAAATGAAGTGGAAGCCCGGAGAAAAAATCCTTGATTTTGGATGTGGTTCTGGATATAACACACGACATGTGTTGGTGCCGGCTTTACAAAATAGTTTCCAAGACGAAGACAGGAAACTTCAAGCCTGGGATATTTCGCCAAGTATGATCGAATTCGCTATGGTCAAGTATCAGCATTCGGACATAACATACCGTGTGGTGGACTTGATGAAAGAGGATGAGGGTGCAATTGGAGTTCTATTCGATAAAATTTTCTCGTTCCACGTATTCCACTGGATATCTGATTGGGGGTAAGTGCATTTTAATTTTTACAAAAATAAGATAACAGATTGCTAATTTCCGGTAGAGGTGGTTAGAGCGGCCATAAATACTAAAATTGTGAGGGAGGTGATAATGATGTCATGACGTCTTACTTTAGTCTCAAAGTAAATTAGTGAATCTCCCAGTATTTAAGACTACAAACTCTCGTGTGAAGATCGCCACCGATGAGCTGCCAAGTGGAAGCTCGAACATAAAATCTGGGTGCAATCTCTTGAGAATCTTTAATCCATCATTGGACGGCAAATAAAACGTACACAAAGAATTTGCTTAAGACATGGAAGAAGTAGAACTTTGGAAACTAACCTGAGATTTATCTGATTGGAGTGTGAAAATCCGGCATGAGTAGCTTTATTGCATGATTTATACGGGTTGAGGCAAAGTACAAGAAGACCCAGTGAGAAATTTTGATTTGTTGCCATTTATTGCTTTGACAGGATTACACAGAGGCAATTTGTATAACATTAGTCTTGACCAGGTTGGCTGGATACTGGATAGTGCTTAGTGCTGTTAAAATACACATCCCATGTTGTTTGAATATAAATGTACAAGTTTAGTAACAACTTTTCCTACTTTGTCTACGATTCTGTGTAACAGCTAGTCACGGAACTTTCAAAAACACGTTCAGCCATAGGTATGAAATAGAAGGATTACGCGGTGAGAAAATCTCTTGAAATTAGTAAGTGGGAAAAGATGAGGTAAAAAGTTCGACTTGATGATTTATGTAAGACGGTCCGACGTGGAAAGACGCAAGCTTCAATTTGGGTTTGTGTGTACGCACAGTATTACAGTTGAGCAAACTTGATGAAATCTACGAAGCGTGAAGAGCAGTTAATGTCTAATGTACACCTTTTGCTTTTCAGCTGCCTGAAAAACTAACGTAGCTTATTTGACATTCTCGTCCAGTGACCAAGTTTGCTAGAATGTAAGAACAGAACATGTTGGGTAAGGAGGATGGTGGGAGGACTTGACAGAAATGATTTGTGAGGACTTGATACGAATACAAATTATTCAAGAAGCATCCCGCTCTTCTTCCCAGTTCACGATACTAATGAAAGTCAATAATTGAAGTAGAAACAAAATATTTCTCAAAGACATAAACTAACTGACCTTTATTCACCGTTCAAGGCAACTGTTCCATAAGCTGAACAAATTACTGAAAGTTGATGGAGAAATCGCTTTCTACTTTCTCAGCGGTGGCGGCATCTTTTCAGCCTATGACGCAATGAGCAAACATCCAAAGTGGAGTAGCTTCATCACGGTAATGAATGACCTCTTTCCATGTGTATTTCAAGTCACGGCTTGATTAGTTACCCTGTAAATTAAGTCCAATTACATCTCATTTTGTCCGTTTTAACAGGATGTAAGAAAATTTATTCCACAAACTTTCTTCAGCGAAGATCCAGGTGCGGAAATGAGACGATTAATGGCTTCCAACGGCTTCCATGTCTTTGAGGCAGCGGCAGTACCAAGAATGTTTTCTTACAAAAGCACCGAAGAACTAATAGGTAAACTAGAAGTTCTACGTGTACATTAACCATAAGAAATGAGTTATTAATCAATTGTTGCTTCGGTTTTCCAGGCTCAGCTATGGCTGCAAACCCGTGGTATCCAAGGATCCCAGATGATTTAAAGGGTCAATTCAAAGAAGACTTTCGAAAAGCATTTGCTCCCTACTTTCAAGTTTCGCCTACCGTGGAGCATCCAAAAGCAGTTCAAGGCCCTTCTCAAGTGCTTCTAGTTCGGGCAAAGAAAATAAAATAAGTCAAGAGTTCGTTCTACATATTGAGGGATATTGGAGCACCAAGTAGTACATCATTTTTACATGTTCTTTACCAAATTCATCAGTATCAGTTATTAAAAACAAGCGGTGGTGGTGAAACCAACCTTTATTTTATTACACAGACTATCAAAGTGTTGTATTTTTCAAAACTCTATTGTATCTAATTGTGCTCGCACGTAAGTTAATCAGATCCGTAAGTGGCATCAGGTAATGACAACGGTTTAAAGTTAAGGTAAACTGATCTTGTATCGCAGAAAGTTAGTAATACTCATTGTGCTAAATTTCCACATTGGAGCTCGTATCGCTTATAACTCCTCTGGCTTGGTTTATCAAATCCTGTCCGACAGATGACCCGCGTCTTATCACACTATCGCGAACAGGACCGTTGGCATGGAAGTGTCCGTCTTTTTCTCTTTGAAGTTTCGCAAGGTCATTTTCATACAACGCCTCTGTGGCAAGTAGCTTCTCCCGGGCAATTTGAGTCCGAATTTCTTTAGGAATGTCAGGGATAGCAAACGCCATCACTCCAGTAAGCGCGAATGCAACGTGCTATAATTATACAGATGTTCATAAACCAATAATTACCATCGTAACTATTCCTTGCTCATCAATATATACACATTTGAACTTTCTTACCTCAAAAACACCTACGAAGAACAACCTTGCTGCCATTATGTGCCAATACCTTTCTGAAGGTTGAAACGCCTGTTCATGGTCGGGTGGATTATAGTAACCTCTGTACCGACAATAAGGCTCACTGTGATTATTGATGGTTCTTTGTAAGTATTCGGTGTAATTCCCGGTAGTAAAGTCTAAATGATATAAGCATCGATTGATTGTGCTTGACCGAACAATTGACAGGGAGATACGTACATTTCTCCATTGGTCTTACTTGATAAGGAACTCTCTATGTAGCCTTCCAAAGTGCTACTGCCTGATGTGTACAAGTAGACCAACCGAGGTATAATGTCGCTGGTGTACGCAATTACGAATGCCTGTATGGATTAGACAATATGAGAACATGGCGTAAATGACAGGCTTAATTGTAATTGTCCGGAATAATTCCTTTACTATCGACATGACTTACGTTGGTCACCACTGACATGTAAGTTATTCCTTGCAAAATTCCAAACCAGGCACCGATGTCCTCAACTCTTTCAGCCATGGGCCTTCGTAGTTGTGTTATCCACTTATAAGCGTCCAGGCGAATCTCGACAATGTTATTGAGCAAGGCAAAGAATGGGGCCAAGGGAAACGCCGCGACGAAAAGAGTTACGAAGCCATATTGTATAACTGCAATCAAGATTCTCAAGATTCTCATCAACAAGATAAGGCTGGATGAACCCGCAATTTTTCCCATGTAATCATTCAAATACGTACCCATCTCCAGGTATTCTTGGAAAAGAGCCAACTGGTCGACCTTTTTCAACTGGTAATCCTGCTCCCACCTAGTGAAGAAAACAGGAGTTTCGGAGGAATTGCCGCCTACAGGTGCCGTGTAGCGCATTCGCCTGCACCAATTACTGACTTTCCTGAAATTGAACAGAAGCTTGTCATGACACTATTGCATTGCAACTTTGAGCATATTTGATTGACAGATTTGCTATTCCCAGTATACGCTGGCTGACCTATAAACTATCATACAGCCTAGTGCATTAGTCGACATGAACATGAAGTGAATACATGTATTTGGTACCGCATTGAAGAACTCAAGATTTCGTTTCAATCGGCTCGCACATGAACTATGCATATAAATTCATTGGTAGCTATTAGCTAAAGCATACTTAAATGAAAAGTGATTGGCATGTTAGTTTTGGTCGATTGTGGATCATATAATTGTTAATATTTGCAGAGAAAGAAGCACCGAGAGTATGTGCATGATATTATTAGCATTGTCAAGAGCGTAGACATCACAAAAGGTACTTACGGTGCAAACAGCTCCATGAAGTTGTTGAAGAACTGCTTGCCAATCATAATAATTGACAATTGTATGAAAAGCTCCGATAAGCAACCAGCAGGGTCACACATGTCGCCTCGAATTTTTTCAAAAGGATTGTCTACCTTTTCTCCAGGATGACGAAAGAAGCGCCCCTGTAATGTATAACAAACAGTCATGTTTTATGTTGTTTGCATTTACTCAAGTGGCAGTTACGTCGGTATTATGTGCACATGCTAGTTGCTAGTGCACACCATGTTCATGCGAATCATGGATGGATGCATTTGACATGAAGTAGTAGGTATTCTCAAAGGGAATGTTACCTTGAAAAAGGCAATGTAGATTAAATACGAGTAATAATTGATGAACTGGAACAAAAACATTTTAAAGGTGAAGCTGTCCTCGTACTCGGTTTGCGTCCGTGGAAATTCGCTATTGGTTAGCCAAATGGCTAACTTGTAGTAGACACGCTGTTGGGCAGTAATGAAATCAAACATTTGTGAAGCTACTTGCCTTTCACCATCGATTCATTGTTATTTTGGTGGCTTACATTGTGCAGGAATACGACAATCACCAAGTTAAGAACGGCTGCAAATACTGAAGCAATAATTTTGGCATTGCTCTTCAGGACGACGATATCAGTCATAGTTGTACTGTACAGTAAACCCATCATCAGCAGTCGGAAAATAATAATTCCGACTACGACGAAGCTCACAATAAACAATAGTAAGAACACGATTGAGCTGACGGCTAGCATTCTAAACGCCTTGTTCCAGAAGGAAAGATACGGCTCGGGCTGTTGTGTTACAGGATTTATGCGAAATGTCTTCACCGCTGCTTCGAACTCTGGCCTTGGCTCTTCTTCGACCTCGTAATTGTGAATATCCCACTCCCATGCTATGACTGCATGTTTCCGTTTCCAGAACTCCAGGAATGATGTAGCTGAAGTAGCAGAAAACAGTAATTTGAATTTGAAATGAATGTGCATAAACTGTCAAATACTTATATTGGCAAAATTACTGCTCTTACCCCAAAATGCCATGAATATTGCAAAAAAGACAGTGGCAGGGTTATCAAAAAAGTAGGTGAGCTTTGAGAACGTGCATGAATCATATAATTTCCACAATTCGCAATGTTCACATAGAGGGCACATTGTGATGTTTCCGCCTCTTTTATCATCGCAAATGTCCCGACTAAAAACCACGTATCATAGTTATTATTAAAGCTGGTATGTGCAAGTCTTAAGATTTTACACACGTTGGTTCATACGCAGAACGTAAAGGTACGTACTACCGCAAAATCAATCGGTACAATTTACCTTGGAGTATTATAATCGGTGTGAATTGTCGCAATTCCAAAGAAAAAGCATAGAATACCCACTATGGATGCCGGCACCAACATACCCGTATAGAAACCCAACCACGCAAAATATAAAGCCACTTTGTCCCCAAAGTACCTTCGAACAAGCCATAGCGGCTGCTTCTTGTACCAATTGCTGAAGTGGGCCCATTCCGTGTACAACAACTACGAGTAAACCTTACATATAATCAACTTTGAAGGTACATTTCATCATTGGCATTTGTAACAAAGGAGTTATCATGTCTGATAAATCTTACACGTCTGTCATTTGGCTGTCCCGGTCCTTCTGCTTCTTCCTCCCAAGGCCCGTCATGCAAGGGAAAGGACGCCACAAATGTGTCGTCATTTAGCAACCTTCGGATCCCAACGCCAGTCTAGAACCAGAAATCAATGTAAATACAGAAATCTTTGTCGATTGACAGCGGTGGGATAATATTCAACTTGAATGAGACAGCTGAAGACGCAGTGACGCCGACACTATTATGACGTGTATGCTCTGCCGTCATCATCACTTACTTTCTCCATTGAATTCTCTTCATATCGTACACGAGTTAATATCTTCCAAACAATCTGGCTCCTTTGAGCTGAAGTAAAGAAAGTTTCCCTGTCTTTGATGATAAAACTGTAAGATTAAGAAACTTCATTGTTTTTGAGGATAGAGCAAACATTTCATTTGTATTAAGCTTCTGATATTTACCACTCTTCTTTTTGTCTCTGAAACGACGCCATGTAGAAGGATGGCTCTGGGGGTATTCGAGCATGGTTATATTCAAAAAAGTCCATTCTTCTCAGTGACTTCCATGCACCACGAAATTTTGACTTTTCCGACGGTTGAGCACTGCCCTTGTCCTATTGTTGAAATGGGTCTTTAGCGTCTCTCGAACGATATAATAAAATACACCAAGAAGAAAGAGCATAGTGCAAGTCAGTAAAGATGCAAGTGTTAATGCAGGCAGGGCTAATTACGTTAGCTTTTGAGTTGTAACTCGGAATAAGAAGTATAGTCAAGGTTTATATATACAGTAGAAGAAGAAGGTTGCAAAGCGCCAAGGGAAAGCTGAATTCAAAGGTCTGAGAGCATGAAGAAATATAAAATTATTAAATACACCGAAAGCTCAAAAAGGCTGAAACTACCGACAGTAGTTAAAAACGTACCCATGCCTTGTATGAGATGGAAATAAATTTCTAGAAAAACAATAAGGAATAAAACAATCTTTGTATTGTTCCAAATTTTCGAGTGTCGAATGCTCATCTTTTGTACGTGATAGGTTCAGTGTTGAAAGTGTTAATGTACATAGATAGTTGATGTCACTACTAATTTTCAGAAAACATTTATTCAACGAATAACATGTTTTCATCGAAAATTACCACGTGGGTTTCAGCATCAGGCGGAAATTCAAATATTACATTACAAGTTGAGCCCTGAAATACGTCGCAAAAACCCTCTCCCAGAATGTAGCTGTAAAATTCTTCTGGATAAATTTTCTGAATCAAATACCCGTGAAAAAATGACAAAAAACCAAGATGCTATACATTATCGACCTTGGTTAATATCTTGTTGCAGTGACATTATTGCATATTTGTAGCGCAGCGTTGTTCCTACCAATTCAGTTATGTCGAAAGTAAGCTCAAACGAAAGAGCTTGTAGAAACAGAAGTGCTCGAGTACAACTAGTGAATAAATTATCGCAGTGTTGACGAACGGAGACAGAGTAGTGCTGTGGAAATTATGATTCTACCACCAGGTAAAGTTCTAGTGGCTTGGCTTGCGTGTGTCATGACACTGTTTCAGACGTCTCACACCGCGATGCTACCTTGTGAGATAGTCCTGGCAATTAGAAATTGTGTCAAGGTGAACCTTGAGGAAGGTTTGCATTTCGAGTTCTACAGCGTTTTTTGCTATAAATTAAATTGCAATTTTGAATCCTAAAGGTATAGTTCACTTCTGTGCCTAGTTGTAGCTGAAAAGCTGTTCCAAAATGCCGAAATATGTTTGATGTCAAAGAAGGAAGAAGCCTTGCATGAATCAGATATTAACATTTTATGATACCCGAGACAACGTGTATTGCATGTCTCCCGTTGAACAATACAATGTACTATTGTATTTGATAGCTGTACGTTACCCCGTAGAAAGCCAAACGATTGGGGACAAATCAAGCCATTACTTATTAACGGGTCTCCAGATGTGTTTGCAAATACCTAGACGAACAAATCATGTCTTGCAGTTCCATAATTATTTGTGGGTTGTCAATAATGGACACCAATTTGATTGATTTTGCTTACTGGCCCTCATCGCTACCTTAGAGCGGAAGCAGATGCACAAAGTTAACCTTGATGATGAATATTTATGCCGAAATTTGGTTTGGTTCATGAGAAATTCTATTTCCTAACTTCTAATTTTGGCTTACAGTTTTGAGCTATTTGGCACAAACATTCTACAAAACGTTGGTTATACTGCGTGATGGAACCTCAAGACTGAAGTTGTAGTTACGCAACAAATACTGCAGACCTCCTGCGAAAATTCGTGTACAAGGGTTTAATCCGTGAGTGCTATTTTCGAGGGGCTGCGCTACTAATAAATTATGCAAAGATATTCCACAAATGTCGTGTACTTGTCTATGTAGAGAAAGCGTATACAATTCGTTTGTCGGTTCTTTAAAGATACTACTCGAGCTGGAGAATACTGCTGCAAGTGGGCAGTGCTGGCATACCCATCTGATAAACTCAGTTCTTCAGAATCAATAAATTATTGGTTCACCCAACTTGTTAATGTAACATGTTTCCGTTGTTCCTTGAAGGAGTTACAGTTTCTCCCATCACCTTGACATTTATGTCTATCCTTTATGTAACCTACAGAGCTCAATTTTGTCACCTGTTATTTTCAGGCTGCGTAATGCAGCATGATTCGGTTTTCGCCGAGCTAGCGGTATGTAATTATTATCATGTTTGTTCATCGTTATGTATGTGTTACGACTGTGTAGTGTTTGTTTTGTTTTAAATATATATGAGCATAGATTTTACCTTGACTGGCATTTTGACGTTCATAATCTCAGCGTATTTTGTCAGCACCGTCCATGGCGCATGGATTTTGGCAAAATGAGTTTTGGCTTCATGAGTACCCTGGCGGAAATTTACAAAAACTGTATCATATTTTTTTTTAAATTACCCTACGTTTTGCAGCATGCGAATTTCACTAACCCGCTTGATTGAAAACGAATTTTCCAGCTCTACATGTAGTCCCTCTGCCTCCAGGTTGCGAAGGAAGGCTCGTCTCTTTTTTTCCTTGATCAGGTCATAGTCATCCTCGTATACAAGGACCAGGTCTATTTTCTTTGTTGCATCATTAAAATATAAATCTTCTCGAAAGCTCTTGGTACTTTGCTGCAACGGAAAATTGTACATAAACCGTAAGCTTAGTCATGAATCACAATCCAGTTCGGGCCTACGACTTACGTCGAGTGACTTATTCACAAGTGCAACACCAGCACTGCGAAAACTGTTGAACCCACCGTTAGGTTGTTGGGCGGCGGCAGGCCGATTGCTTGGTGCCGGTGAATCTCCCACAAACCCCGGGTTATCATATCCTGGCTCGGGCTGAGGATGAACCTTGCTGTCCTCCACATTTTGTGTCACAACTTCTGCAAAAGCCACTCCGTTTAGGATTACTCTGATTCACTTTCCTAAATACCACAACTATAATCCTGATCTTTATAGTGAACAAAATGCAGAATCATCTTCTAATCTGAAGATGAGCGCGAAGATGCGAATGCAGTTGTAGAATAAATTCTCATATGCATACAAAAATAGTTAAACTGAGTCGTGGCATTGTTTCGACATTTGAGCTTTTGATTAACGATTCCGCTCAAGGAAGTCATTTAGCGCCTTAGAAAAATCACCAGCGAACTAAATGTGTTGCTAGAGGAACACAAGTAAAGCTTCTCCAGCAAAGTATCAAAAGCGGAAACATTCTCCGTGAAACCAAGTGCGCACCGCTAGTGTAGTGGTATCATGCAAGATTCCCATTCTTGCGACCCGGGTTCGATTCCCGGGCGGTGCATTCTTTTTGCTCCACCGTTTTCAAAGGAAAGTGGATCAGATGGTATCTAAGGTCGAAATTGGCTTTGTCTGTGTACAATTCAAAAACATTCGTCTACACAAGTTAATTGGTCAATCTCCATTTCGCGAGCACAGCTGGCAAAAAACTTGTTTCACCGAAATTATGCGCTCCATTTGTACGACGGCAACAATAACATTATGCGAACCTGTGTGAAATTCGTCTGATTAAAGTTCCTGTCGTCGGGTATCAGCAATCAGCAGTATAATCATAAAAATAGTAAAATTTGGCCTCGTTTATGTTTTCTGTATCTGGTCAAGTTTGTGTGTGGGTCATGAGTAGCCATAACGATGGTCATTTTCAGTGTACATAAAATACAGGTGCAGACAGAAAAGCTATTTCGCTGCCCACAATCTTGCCTTGCCTAACGTCGATGCCACCTGTCACGGCAATAGGTATTTTGCATTTGGGGAACGGAATTGGCAAATATTTGCCATGACATAAAAATGGGCATGAAGCGCACGACTGATACCTTGTTTCAAACAAGTTGTTTGACTAAAATTCTAGCGTTCCATGTGTACACAATACAAAATTAGCGCCGTTCGGCATACTACTGTCTTATCAAATAACCTAATTAGGACATCGAGTAAACACTTTACGGCATCGAAATTCGCTATTTACTGGCTGAAGGCAAGTGACCTTCGTAATGATTTCCATGGCATAGCATCAGATAAAGGGAGAAAATGCCGTTTCCCTTGTCCTCTCGAACATGATAAGTGAGACTACATTCGTCGTAAACTGGAATAAATAATAATAGCTAAGCAACTTTATGACCAGCCTGTTTACCTAATCAATATTGTAGCGGAATGGGCGGCACAGCAATCTTTGTTGAGCATGTTTATCAAGGTTGCAATGAGAAATAGCGTAAATGGTTTCTATTTTTGCTACTCATATTGTGACGGTTTGTTGTACGCTTGACATCACTGGTGCCCTGCGAGTCAACGATTTCTAAAGAATTATATATATGCTACAAGGTGCGTGGACGGGTCGGTATAAATAAATGCGAATTGTTGAATTCTGCAAAGTTTATGAAAAAACGTGAAATTGAAATACCTCCACCAGGCTCTTCGTAGGGTATTGGTCCCAACTGGCTCAAAAAGTGCTGGTACGGAGACACGGTTGAGCTAACACCGTTCAAAGACTTTAAAGAGTCCACATTTGAGTCAGTAGAAATAAAGCTAATTTGTGATTCTGCCACAGGGACTTCAACCATCCTTGCAACATCTGACCAAGCGGGTGTCTCGCGTATAACCATATGATGACTACTGCTTCGTCCTCCCTTTTTGTGTCGATCCACAGCGTTCACAACCTCGGTTTCCAAGTCTTCAAAATTGAAATCCGCTTGTTGCACAGCAGTTGCGGATGAGGCCATGTCGTTTTGAGTTTTTGGAGGCCGAATCTCCCATGCACTGGCCGGTATCGCTTGCAGTGCTAAGAGAAAGTATTTGTTCAAAGTATTGGATTTTCTGTAGCAGAATGCAACGCACAGCGCTGCTGCACTAACTGAACACAAGAATGTCACAAAACTATTATGACTGCGATAAGGCCCGTCCGCCGATCTACAGCTGAAATGTCAAACTGAATACCGGCTCCGGATGCAATATTGTATTTGAACTACTACGACTGCCAATGGTTGTTGCTCGGCTGGGCTTTCTCCTACAGTGAGTACGTAGAGAAAGAGGAAATATTTCTCTGCAATATTTCCACTGTTCGATTCGATCGCCATGTGCATACACTTGAACTTGAGGAGAGCGAAAGGAATACCGAAGCAATTATATGCCCACGTATGACATAGTTTCCCGCCATATGAGCTAACCTAAGGGATGCGACTACCAATTATAATTATTATCATTTTGCTCAAGGAACTTCTGAAGCTCCCCATTCTGCCAACATTATGCGTTTTGGCTTGTTCGCCGACCAACAAGTAATTAAAGCAAGCACAAATACGAGAATCAGCATTTGGCTATGTATTTTTGATACTCAGCTAGGCACAAAGACGTATCTACTTTGTACATGTCCTTTCAATAGTCAACCTACGTACGGGTTTCCATCGCTAAGTTAGCTGCTATTGTTAATAAAAACGCTGAGTGAGTTTCGAAGCCCTAAATGGTGTTATACCAAAGGACTAAATAAAGTTCTAGTCGTTAAAAAAAGTCAAGAACATTCTTACTGGCATGAAAATGATTATTCTGCAGAATCATCAAGTCAAAGGCCTGTATAGTCTTTTCAGACATTAAAAATTTGATTTTACGTTTACCAGGAAAATTTAAAAAAAAAGCTAGTAATTTTGGTTGTTCCTTTAGATGGATTTTCTTGTGCTGTCATTTAAAAATGTTTATCAACTGGCTGGATCAGACTAATGACTTCTAACTGACGCAACATAAAACGTCGCTTTTGTTATTATAACATTTTGCAGCGCCCTCTGCTGGTAGCATACTAAACGTTGGGACAGGATGTTACTATTTACCTTTCTGAACGTCAGATGGCACAAACGTAGATAGTTTGAAATAATTTTTAACTTCAATTTAAACATTCAGATGTTGGATGTCGATTCAATTCAAACACTCAAGTCTTTGGAAGCCGAGTGCCTAGTTACATACATCATTGTTCACGAAAGAAAGTTAGAAACAGCTTGGAAATATGAGCGGATTTTGGATAAAGTAAACTGGGAATCAGGGAGGCCTTTTCAATTTTCTGCCTGTATTGGTTCTGCGACTATTGCACTCGATTTCATATTCCACGATTTCTACAGTTTTTATGTCAAAAAACTGAATGCGGGAATACATATATTGTGCACTAAACCAGCTATAAAAGACGGATATAAATAAAGCTTCCGAGTTTCAGAAATTAAAGTTTATATTTGAAGTCATGGCTTGCAGCAGCAGTTCTCGCTCGTTGATTTGATCACATTTTCGTCTGTTGTTACACTGTAGACTGAATACAAACAACACAAATGTGGGTGTAGCTGAATACTTGGTGAAAATCGAACACTATTATTTTCATGTTGTCCATCAAGATGCTGCAGTGAGTTTTTTCCGCCCAAATTTTTACTAACTGCAAAATAGCAATGAGAGTACCGTCTGATTTATCGAGACAAAAACTCTATAGAATTTTCAATAGCAGATTAATTGACCCTAAAAATGTTCCAATAAAAGACTCGAGTCAGAGTTCAACAGGCATTTCGATAAAGAATCCCTCACTTACATACCTGATGACAGCCATTAAAGTAATAATTCTTCGGATATGGTTATTATGGAACACTAGAATAGTGTACCATATTGAAAAGAGGAACCCATTCCTTGTGAGCAGTTGGCCCCGTTTCTGTGAACACTTAAGCGGAACCACAGGGGCATGTTAGTTAGGAAACTTTGGTTATAGATTTCCCAAGAACTCTTCAAATTTCGAAATTCGCTATAGTTTTCGAATAATGTCGAAATTCTAGCTAGTAATTTTCCAGGTACTTTTCCATTCGAAAATAGTATGCTTAAGCACGGGATGCCGGCTATGCCGCTCGTTCATCTTCTTCCGTACTACGTCGTCAGGGCCACCTGTCTGATGTTGTTGTTTTGGTTTTTATCAGCATGTATGGAAATTCGTGTTCAGTGACAGTGGATTATGCATAATTTAATTAGTCAACCGGATGTTTCTTGTCGTTGGTCCTGGGCTCCAACTGACTCATTCAAATACTTCTTTCACAACAAGCTAAATGTCACCGCCAACTGATCGAAACATGAATTACACACTCGGACAGTTAAAATAGCAGTTTTAACCAATAGTTACACTACATTTCGTGTTGTAAAGCAGTGTTCCATCTTACAGCACCGTGTGATTTATTCCTGCTGAATAGCGTATGCAGGATGCCCTCTTGGGAATAAGCATTTGCCGCAGTTGGCTCTTGACTAATTACCTTTTTACTAAGGCCAAGACTTTTGCAAGACAAAAGTGTCTGGTAACCAATTTACTTTGGAGCTTCTGCTCAACTTGCTGATTCTTAACGCAATTACCCTTTACTATGCTCACCATTACACGACCATCGAATTTAACTTCTCAAGACGTTCTCAAACTGAAACCAACCGATTATTGACACTCTAATAAAGCCCTTGTTTGAATTGCAAAAGCGAGTGTTTGCTCAAGGTATCGATACCATAAGGTTATAACCTCGTCGTGGAAACGCTAATGAAATGCAAACACTCTTCGGCGGTTTGAATCGGCAAGACGAAACAACACGTTCAAATATACTTTGCAACGATGCGGTTGTGTGCAAAGTTTAAAAGCCCCGCCGCGCCCAGTTCTCCTTGATTTCAGCAAACCTTTGGCTTTTGCTTACGTGATCAATATCTTAGTACCTGGGCTTTCGGTGGTGTTACTGACGTTTTTCCCTTTTTCTATTTCGAGTCAAGGACGAATCAAATGGATTGAATTTCCGAATCCAACAAAAGACTGCAAAATAAAGCCATAAGACACACATTGGCGAGAAACCTTGGTTGAACCAGAAGTACTCACCACCACTGGTACCTCCAGCTCCAGCCAGTCAAACATAGTCCTAGTCGTAACATCTGGCTAAGACACTGAAAAGAGGACAACGACAGGCCATAGCTTTTTCGACCTGCTCCTGCAACAAAGTATATAAAAGTCGTTGCTCACTGTCATTCCTTTTTACATCTTTCTTTTATGACCCTTCACAGGCTTTTTCCAAGACCTGTATGTGCTAAATTCTCAAATTCCAAGGAGCTTCACCTGGTATCAGGTTGGCAAAATTGTCCATTACTTTCACCACAACCAGCAGATGATATGTCTGTGTCCGAATTGGCCATGATTCGGTTCAACGGGTCATTTCTCCTGCCAAAAATATATCTCTTTCTACAACTTTCACCCTTCTTCTCACGCGCTGTCTTCTGGTTGGTGAGACCACCTTGAAATTACGCACCAACCAAAAAACTGACAATGAAATTGGCTTCCGTGCTGCCAAACCAGCCTGAAAGTCAGTCACATATGAAGAATATGATACATGTCAACTTTGACCTGATTGCCTGACATTCCGCCTGGTGGTGAAAGCAGCAGAGCCAAAACTTTCTCAGTTCGTCTCTCGTTTTTCGACATGCACCTGACGTTTACATGTCTTCCTGACGTCGGATACCAAAATAGCGAATCCGTTGTTGTCTTCGCTGGAGTCGGCTGGACCAGCCATTTTACATTGTCAGTCCGTCAAAAAACAAGTTTCCTTCAAAGCTCTCCCTTTCATCCCTGTAATGGATACCATAAGACAGCAAAGGGTTTTATTCCTAGAAGGCCTGGCGGGAAATTCAATATCCTCTTGCTTCACTATACCAACCAGTTGCCCCACCAACCCAGTTTAGTCATAATCAGCTTAGCTCCTCCCCCATGACCTCTGGCCCCCAATAAACTCGCGCTCCTCTGACCCCCAAACGTTCTATCGTCGTGCCCTCTGGCGAAACCTCTTACCAGATTGTATCACTCCCTTGCCATCCATATCCTTCCTCCTTCCCGTATCACACTACAAGCCCACCACCGCCACATTGCATGTGAGTCTAGGGATTTTTCTCCGGAAATAACCCAACATATGTTCTTTGGAATTTTCGTCTCCTTAAAACATCATTTCCCCTCGAGCTTCCCTCAGCCTCAGCATATACACATTTCCACAGCGGCCTACAAAAAAAAACACTTCCTATATAACATTAGACCAAGCTGCTACTACAGCTCCTCTTCTACAACTACTTCGGCGGCTGTTCCTATTTTCTATCCTCAAGTTAGTTATCCATCCTGTAGGCCATATGTGCATCTTTTTTTATTTCTCCTATTTTCTTGTCCCAACACATGTGTCCCAGTCCCCAAACGTCTTGGTCGTCTTCGAAAAAAAAAGAATTGTCATCCGATCTTACGCTTTTCAACAAAGGACATGATGCTTTCTCCACTACAAAGACATTAGTTCCTGATTTGACAACATGAATGCTCCTTGCAACAACACCATCATCTTTTCTCTCCTCACATCATCCTTTAAGCCCCTATCCAATTCCTCTTTTCCTTCTTCTTGTACTTTGTACTTACTTTTTTACTCCTTTCTCCACCACTCTTCTTTGGCGCCTCCACAAAACTTTCACTCTAAAAACTCGTAGTATAAATACTTTTTTTTTTAAATTCAATTCCAATGGGTGCATGTATGCATGCAAGTTTCTTTTGTGTCCAACCCTTCTTTTTTGTATGTGTGGGGACGCTATTATTTTCAAAAAAAAAGTTACCCGGAAGTTACCGCATATGCACACGCCCCAAACCTACTACTTGGTTCTTGCCGTTTGTTGACAGTGAGCGAGAGGGGGGTGACCCCCGCCACCCACTGCGCTCTGAGGGCAGCGGGGCGGGAAATTCAAAGCTGCACCAAAGATTAAGTACCAACAAAGGCGCCGCGTAGTGTGTATGAATATGTGTGTGTGTAGAGTAAAAATGCAGCAGGAACGACATGTTGCATTTTTAAATTTTACAAGGCCGTGTCGTTCCTGCTTGCTATAAGTGCATTCAAAGTCATTCGACTTCACTCTGAGACTTGCATAACAAATATGTGTATTCTTTCCTGTACTTTTTCCATTGTGTGAATTTATATATACGTAAACTATTTTATGGTGTTTCCGGCTGTCGCCCAGGAGAAAGGAATGCCTTTCAGCCGTGAGTAAAATGCATTGACACGTCCTTGAATCTTGGGAGAAGAGAGAAAAATATAGTAACAAAAGTTGACGAGAATTGTAGAGAGAAATATATAGGAAAGATTTTTAGAGAGAGCCGGAAATTCTTTTGGGCTTCTTGTAGTAGTGGATACAAATTGTAGCGAGTAATGACGGCCGTAAAAGAAAACGAGGGACCTTCTCAGTATAATACGCTGACAAGTCGGGAGCCAAATGATGTTGTTTCCGAAGGAGTATAGTAAGAAGAAAATTGAGAAGAAAAAAGAGAAAGTTTGCTTGCATAATGTTCAAAGCAACACACGTTTCTCGTTATTACATATTCTTGTTGTTGTGTCGTCGTCGGCTATTTTTATGAAGTGAATTTCGTCTCAAGTTTATGGCGAGAAAATAATAATAACAAATGTGACAAGAGAAAAGCACAGGCGGCGGCGGCGAAGCCGTCGCCGCCACTTCTGAGATTGCTGACTTCAGGCGGGGTTTGGGTTGGGCTTTGAATGAATTTGCTTTACACTTGAAAGTATACGTTGCTAAAATTACAGGGTGAGCAGTTGAAACCAAAATAATTTTTTCCTCTAATATATACAAATGGTAAAAGTTTCCTAGAATTCAAATTCCTTTAGAAACTAGAAACGTTCATGGAAAAATATCAGCAGTATCCACCACTGACTGAGCAAGGGGATCGCCGCGTTGAAAGCAAATAACACTTTGCAACGCTGCCTTTGGCATTTTTCAGCCATACAAAATCCATTTCCGTATATGTCACCCCGCGCCTACACAATCAAAAACAAGTTTAAAGCTTTAAAAGCTTTTGAAGCTCGGAGGAATGCGGACGTTTTCATATACATTGGGCGGCAAGACGTTAAATTTCGTTCTTCGAACAAGGAGCGTTGTTATCATGGCGGATGGTATTTTCCGGTTTGCTTGCTCTTCTTCTTTTTCAAGTGATATTTTCCATGGTCGGCATGGTTTAAGTCTAGTGGCGTGTAAACTTATTACGATCCTCTTGTGACGTCGTCTTTGCTCAAAGAACGCGATATCGTATTTATAAGTGTTGGTAAATGGCGGAAAAGCTCTTTTATTTTGCAATGGTCGATTGGACTGGTGGCAGAAGAGCGCATTTGCTGCAGATGGTTTTGAACCCTGCCCGCACTCTAAAAAGAGGATTCCGTTCAGATACATGTTGTACAAGAAGGCGCGCGCCACACGGGCGAAAAACACTACGAACGCCCAGCAATAAAGAAATGGCAAAAGAGAAAGAAAATGGCTTAAGGGAACCGAGATAAAAGAGTTTAATATCTCCATGTGATGTCATGTGTAGAGTTGTGTGTGCAGGAGGCATAGTCGATGGCTTTGCCGTATTTCAAGACGCACACACACGTTCAGACCTTAGACTTTATACTGTACACCAACCAAGAAACCAACAAAAGATAAGCTTTCAAAGCGGAGAAATAATGGAGAAAGCCTTGCCTTTTTCCCGTGACCTTTTGGTACTTGTTTTGCTTCCTCGGATCATTTGTGTACATGGTGGAAGTTGTTAGTTTTTTTCTAGTGGTCGCAAACCATTCATTTTTGCACATATGCAAGGAGAATTTTTATGCGAGGAAGGGAGAAAAGTAGGGCATTTTTAATATCATTTCCGGTTTGTTTGCATGCAGTTGCTGCGACCTGGGTAGCTTTTTTCAAGACGCTTCCAGCGTCACCAAAAAGTTCAAAACATACGCCTACGATCACCACGAGTTTGTTGAGTGGCCGAAAAACAAGTCATCCGAGAGCCTTATTATCATCTTTGTTATTGTTATTGCGAGTCCGGATTAGTAGCACTTCAAAAGAGCCTAGAAAAGTTTTTGCAAGGCGAAATTCCTAGGGTTATGAAAGCGTCATTATATTTGTTATTGCTACTAACTGTGGGCCAGTTTTAGCAGCAGATATTTTTGTAAATAAAGCTCGAGGCACAACAACAAGCTTGGACTTGTAAAAACAAAGATGGCGACTTCTCTGCTGGTCAACCGAATAAGTGAAGCAGAGCAAGATACGAAAACGCTTTGTTTTATATGCCTTTTTGTGTCTCTCAGAAAAAGTAATATCTCATCTCCTCATCTCTAATCTCTGTTATCCCTTCCTACATGCTTAATGCCTGCCTTTGTCCAGAGGGACCAGAGAGCCGGGGGAGGGGGAGACCGCTGGACCCAAGCAAAAATTGGCGCCAAGTTCAAAATTCATCTTTCAAAATTTTGGCGGGAATTTCGGACACCTCTCTCCTTGTCTTCGCTGACATGTTTCCTTCGTTAGCGCTCCTCCTGGTTACAGTTCGCTGTCAGCCCAGTCGTTTCGCTTCGCTTTACGTCGTTTTCGGCGTCGCCGTTTCGTTACTCATCGTCATCATTGCACGGTTGGCAAAACTTGGCTGTTCATCAACGTCAGTGCTTGGCTGACTACACGGTTTCTGTTGGGTCTGTTTCCTTCACAAGAAATCTCCGACTTGACTACTACTACTACTGCTGCCGCCATGAAACTCACGTTCAGATACATGGAGAAGAATACTTCTGGCGGTGTCTTCTGTTGCTACGTTCCGTTGTCTGTCAGAAGCGTCTTTGTCCTTTGTCTTCTCGTTGAGACACGAGAGAATTCAAGGACCAAGAGCGTCCTTCCCTGTATTCTTTTACGTTACAGAGCAAACGAGCCACGTTCTTCCAGTCTCTCTGGAGCTTAGTGGAGAAAAGCTTTCTTTTCTCAAAAGACTTTCTCCAGCAACATGAGTAGTTGTTTTAAGGGAAAATACGCGAGAGAAACCCATGCTCTTTCGCCACTGCAGTATACGCTGTCCAGCTTTCTTTGGCAAACCGGTTTCTCAATGCTCCTGGCTGGCACTGCGTGTGTTTTTACTCTGCGTGTTATTATTACGCGTTTCTTCCAACAACGAATTGCAAAAGTAGTAGGATATACAGAAGTGTGTAGCATTTTATATTCAGCTCCGCTCATGCTAAATTGCGACTGGGACGGCCATGTTTCAAGCATATAAATTCGCCAGAGTCCCGCAGAGAAAATACAAAAAGTCCATGACTTCATGACTCCCATAATCATCATCTCGAGATCAGGAGCAGCAACTTACACAATATATTCCGGTACAATTCGCTGGAGAAGAAGGAGGAGATTTCAAACTCAGCAGCACGTAACAATTCCTTGTAGAGAATCAGGATATCAGGAACAACTGTATATGTATATACACGGTCTCGTGAATATGTATTCGCTAGAGACCTTGTTACAAACTAGCGTAACGAAAATGGTATCGTTTCGCTGCTAAAGTAGCTCCTAGCGGCGGTCCAAGTACTTGTTCTCTTTTAGTAATGTTTTTACTACTGGCAGCCCGTAAAAGAGCGTGTTGTAAGCATACAATCACAATATCCACATTTCTAACAACGAGTCTCAACCAGCCTCGTGGAACAAGCAATTCAACATGCTTCGGGAACAAGTTATACGACTTGACGATTTCATTCCAGACATGGAATTTAGCTGCTGCAATTATATTGCGACCCAGCGCAGCGTGAATTACTATATATAGGAAAAACCTACGTGAGTAGACGTCACAATGTTTTGTCATCATCCACACAAGAATTCGGTGGCACGTGGCTCTTTCAGTCAGTCGTAATCTTCTTATCACTGGAGCGCCGCAGCCGCAACGCCCTCTGGTGGCGCGCGCTCCGCGCGCGCCAACTTCAAATCTTATCTCCTTGTTATAGATAAGTTTTTGTAAGCCAGTTATTTGTTATGGTGACAAAACTTTGTTGTTTTTGTTATTCCTTCCTATTACGTGGTCATTATGCGCTGCTTGTATACATGTTTCTAAAACTGGAATTTCCAGTAGTGGCTGCAAGGGATTTTGCATTAGTTCCTTATTCGCTATCGAGCATATTCAACAACAACTTTGTTTAGTTTGCTCCAGTTCGACTTACTCACTAATGTTGTTTTCATACAGGCGAAAACCCATATAAATTGCCCAGCCTTATCCAGTCTCAAAGTTTCCCAAAGTCCGACTGGAGCTGAGGGTATAGAAGCTTAAAAGTTTCTACTCCACACTATAGTAACTCACCTACTTAGTAGTTTGCCTGAATCTACAATATGCGCCAGCGAGCGGGAAATTCAAAACTTCCTGGTGGAGGTTTAGCGCGCGCTAAAGTTTTCAAAGCCAGGTATGCAACCAGGGAAATTAACGCAGATTTAAGACCCACATTTCTTCATTAGTCGCGAGCATAGCAGCAACTTTCTCTTGGTACTGCAGCAGCAATATTTATATTCGTCCGCGCTGCTGCAGTTTAAAACTTGTTCACGCGGGAAAATTTAAATTTCACAGAGTAGCCGTATGAATTCGTAGTCTTCTTTATATAGTTATCATCCCTACTCCTCCTCCTATCTTTACGTAATTTGGTGTAATATGCAGGTGTCACTTTTTCTTAGCGCCTGGAGGCTCCAGCAAGTTTTCTCTTCACGGAAACTTGCGTCACTTCCGCTATACTTCCACAAGAAAAACCTTTACTTTCTCATCTCAACCCACCGTCTTTTTGGGCAAGGAGGAGAAAGTAATTAAAATTTGTGATTTTGAATCTCCCGCCGCCTCTCTCCTCTATGAAAACAGTGTGTGTAAGTGTAAAACACACTGCTTCCGCAACCCCTGTTAATTACTCTCACATCCTCCCCCCTCACAAAATCTTGCATAACTTACATGATGATAAACGTCAAGCGACGCGCGCCCGCGCGCGCCCCTAAGGCAGAGCAGATGCAAGAGATTGCAGCGCGCATCTTCTGCCGCATCTTTCTCTGTTTTTGCCTGTCCGGTGAAAGCTGCATGTTGCAAGTCTCTTTTTGTTTGATGTTTCTCACGCGCTTTTATTCAAGAAAAAGAAAATTCTGTGAAGGAAAGATGCACTTGAAACAGCAAAAAGGAGCAGCGAGCGGCTGCAGAAGGCAAGAAGAAAAGGCTTTTAAAATTTCAACTTTCATATCATACTTTTAGTGACTACTGCTTTAAAATCTCCCTCTCCATCCTCCAAAAGCCCAGTCTTTGTTGTCTCTCCGCATAAATTCTCATTAATGCTCCTGTGAGATTCCCGTACGACTTTGGAGCTAAAAGTTGCTTCATTATTCGGTTTGTTCTTTGGCTTCTTCCTCGCTTTAAGGTTTGCTACTACTTTGTTTCTCCTGCAACTTATGCATGCAACTTCACAGCTTTGTAATTAGCTTAGGGTGCATTTATGCTCCTGCATTTATACATACAGGGCGGAGCTGACGGAGATGAACTTTCCCTGCATCTCTAAATCGATTACCTAAGCAATTAACTTGTGTGGCAAGGAGAGAAATTAACGCGAGTTGCTTTTCCATGTTAAAACAAGGCAACTGCACGGCACGTCACTCAAGTGACGACATTCCCTGCCTACCTTACAGCATTCAGACTACTTAAATGTGATTAATAATTTTCAGGTTGCAAGGAAGGACCTTCTGCTTGTGGTGGTGACTGAAATATTAATAGAAGCCAGGGTGAGGTTAGTAAGAAGGCACAAGGAAACGAGCTCAGAATCAGTTCAGCATGTTCGCTTTTAAACAGCACACCCTGTATTACACCACACTTGCTAATATGCAATCTCGGATGTACTTTCTTTCTTATTTAAAGATTGTCTCCATGCGGGATGAGACCACATCACAGCGGCAATTTCCATTCAATTAACACACTGTCAGACCGATTTGTTCTCCCCATGAAGCTCCACTGCATGCGGATTAAATGAGTAATCTAAGGGAGAGAAAATATACACTGATTTAGAGAGACGAAGCAGAAAGGAAATGAATATCTACTACTATTAAAGTGCACAACATGTTCCTATATATAAGATTCTTGTAAGAAGAACAAATGTTGTGTAATTTCCACAGGCTTAATCAGTAAACCGAATGAATAGTCTAGACAAGGAGCGCTTCTTCTAGTTTCTAGAAATCTAGCTCCGGATGATAAAGCAGACACTTGTACATGTTGATCCTATTGGACTCTCAGATATCCTTCGTTACGCTGCTCTAGCACTGGATTTCTAATAGAGGATAGAATCCATCTCCTACTTGCTCGAATTTAGAACAGTAGCTACAGGACACAATGGAAAGCCATACGTTTCCGTCTGTTTCTGAAGCATCCTGTGCACTGCAGTTGCAGTAATCAATGCACCGTCGAAAAAGACACAAACTATGGGCTGTCACCCCTCCTTAGCACAGCTGTCATTAGCCCATTAGCTGAAACAACAATTATTGATGTAGCCAATTTCGACGGGGCTCATTCAGCCAGTCTCGGTGTGGAACTCCTATAAAGCAGGTTTTGCTTTGTGTATCTGGAAGTGAATTTGAATCCAACCCTCTGCCCATCAACAAGCCTAATTATCACTGGTTTCACATACACTGAAGCTTTGCATCCCTACCAAAAGTTATGGCTCATCGAGGAGGGGACATCGCTTATACTTCTTTCTTCGTCGCCGATAATAATCAATACTGCAGTGGCCATGAATTCCACCACCGATATGAAGGCTTGTAACTTTATCGACGTTTTGCATTGTACAGAATGCACCGATGTATCGCCATCGGTTATAATCGATTGACGTTCCAGCATTTGCTTCTTCTTTGAAAATACAGCAGTATTCAGCGTCATCAATATCAGGAGCAAGTCAAACCGGAATCCACCAGCGCCGTCCACCGGGGACAGCGGCACGTGCCCAGAACATTAAATTCCCACTTGAGTACTTTTTCACTACTTCTCCAGCCTGCTTGCACAACATGAGCCTTAAGTGTTTTATCAGTTGCTTCCACGGCTCTACATTCAAGATTCGTCTAGTCGTAAACTAGAATTAAGATGAGATGAGCTTTTGCGGCTAGTAAACTACACAGTAGAAATTCTCTAGACCGCGCTCTATTCTCGATTACATAATCAAGTATGCATATATATATATACATATATACGTACCAAGGGTTTCACAGGAAGCGACTAGAGTCCCCCTGGGGGCTGAAAGCTGTTAAGACCCGGAAATGACCCTGCTGATTGCATACATTGCGGAAGGTCCACGTTGTTAGTGCAGGGTATTTCTGACGTTCTCAGCTATAATCTTTGTATAAATCTAACGTTAATGCACTAAGAGTCATTTACTATTATTGAAAAATGGACTATCTAGTATTGAAAAAGTCAAACTGATTAATGTCACAGGGCTAAAGAGGAAGTGGGTGGAGCTGGAGGCAGTCTGAAGTTGGCTAATAAATTCATGATTCACGATGCATGACAAATATATACGTACGTACATACTGCTAGTGAGACCGTTTATTATTTTGCAAACTATATTTGCACACGCCTACTCTTGTGAACAATTAAAACTCTATTTTCAAAGCTACCTTGAATAAAAACATTGATTTTGCGGAATCATCAATACAAACACGACGAGCAAAACTGTCAACTGAAATTCGCAAAGTCGTCCACTTCTCGATGCATATTTTGGATCGTATCGGACGTATGAATATGACAGGATGACATCACCACGTTTGGATAAACACTCACATATGCACATATTGGACAACGTGTCTTCCTGTCCATCAAAGTAGATTTCACTTTATGACAAAATATAGACATATGACCATATTCACATACTTGCAAAACTTGTCGCAACTTCCGCATAAATGCCCTTAAACTGCCAACCCTGTTCTATGCTTTCACTTATTTCGCTAAACGCCCTGTAGTCATGTTATAAGTCTGTACACAAATCAAATGTGCACTTTGTTTGTTGGGCGAGCGACTTTCCCCGTGTAAACATTAAAGACAATGGCGGCAAATGGACTTGAGAAGAATTCGTTACGTCCCTCTCGCGGCGTATGTTAAAGGAGGGACAGGAAGAAAGCAAAAGTTGCGTGCCATAAAAGAAGCGACTTTGTTGGCAACGATCAGAGCAAAGTAGAGCAAAAGTGGGCTCGTTCATATGATCGTTAGAGCAATTGCCAATCTATGTTTATAATAGTTATACGGCAAGGCTATGAGCGGCCGGATAAAACTTGCATTCGTAAATGCTTAATGGAGTGCGAAAACTAGTGCTAAATACAGAAACGTGGTTTCGGCGATATTATATATATTCTTGTGTTTCGCAACAACGAGATTTAGCAACAAGAACAAGATCCAACTTGGGACGTTGTTCATTTATTCTTATGGCTTGGAAGTTATTGATTTGTCTCGCCGCTTTTAGTAGTTTACTCTATGGCTATCGATAAGAGCGCATAGCGTCGCCCTAAAACGCTTTCGGCGGACGCTGCGCTAAAGGCAGTTTAGACACTATCGCGCCCACGCTGCTATACTAAAATCTAACGACGTTTTTGGGCAGTGTCCGGCTTTGGAGGAAGGTCTTGATGTCGGAGTTATTCAATGTTACAAAATTCAATATGTTGGCGTGCTTCTTACGCCACTCTTCCGGAAGTCGAGAATATAGTGGGTTAAATAACCGAGAAATCGGCTTTCTCCATAAGACAAGCCTTGCTGAATTTGCCGCCTTCTTCCTCCACTACTACTCCCACGGACAAGGGCCAGCCATGGAGTCCGTGTACAATTAGACATTAGTTTTAATGTAATACAGGCGTAT
This sequence comes from Sphaeridia pumilis, assembly GCA_034698345.1. NCBI lineage: Eukaryota > Metazoa > Arthropoda > Collembola > Symphypleona > Sminthurididae > Sphaeridia > Sphaeridia pumilis. The sequence goes on along the minus strand of JAQGBJ010000612.1, from coordinate 1,934 downwards.
TTTGTTGAGTGACATGCATAACATACAGCCAAATTCCCAAATGTGACTGACTGACATGTCACCGCCCAAGCCACAATACACGACTTACTGGAAGAACATATTACAACGTTTTAAACGGCGGAGCATTTATGAATTCATCCAATTCATCCGCCGTCTCTAATGGACTCTAAATTACCTTCTTGAGTATTATTACTTAACGCTTGTAGTGAATGCACGCCCTATAAATGCCTTTGAGGTCAGTTGTCACTCAAGTAGCTTGAAACGAAGGAGTCGAGTGGAGTGAAGCAAGCGCTGGAATTTTAATTTTCCCGCTGGAATTTAAAAAGTCGCCTCTCCAGAGTCTAATGAGACACGCAAGAGCGATTAGTTCCATCTTGGAAACCTTAGATGTAATTTAAAAATACAAGAAACTCTTTCTCTTATTGTATCAATCCCATTTACTTTTTAGTGTGCAGGAAGAAGAATTCCCATTTGGCCTCCACTCTTTTCTATCCCTCCCTTCACTCACTCTTGCTCCTCTTTATTCTTTGATTACTTCAGTACGATTAAACCCAAAGAGTTGAAGAGCAGCACAACATGTATCCACAAGTAGCAAAACCAGACCCTACAAAAACCCCTGCTCCATATCAGAGTACAATCACATTTTAAATCCAATTAATCGGATAAAAATTAATCCGGCAGCCGCCCTCGCGTTTCAAGCAATCTTCTGTTCCAGAAAGCAAAGCTGCGAAATTGCCACACCGTCAGCATTTCGTATCTGGAGAAGAAACCCCACAAATTTCAAAAGCCGCTGCGAACGAAACAATTCCACTTTCGCTACAACTATTGAGCTGTCAAGTATGCAATTTGGACAATGTTTTATCTTGTTTCTCTTTGTACGCGTGTGGAGAGTGGGCGAAGCCACTTGAGAGATACCAGTGGCAACCTTGAACAGTGACCACACAATTTTCACAACTTTGCTTACAGTATTGCCCAACATTGTACAGAGATACATATACACTCTGCGGCCCACAAATGGATTTCAGGATTGAATTAGTAGAGTTTTCGCTTTCACTTTTTTGGCTCTTTGAAAAAGGGGGAGAGAGAAACAAGTGCCTCGACGATATATTATTTTGACTGATTCTAATACATCCATCCATGAAATTCCTTCCATCAGCTGTCAGCTCGGACATGAGAACATAAGGGTGCGTTTCCAATATCGACGGCACGTGTCTTTCATAAAAGGCGAGAGGCGATTTTGGGCGGGTTGCCCCACTCGGCGATTAAGTGGCTCCAAAACATAGCATTGTATTTTAAAAATTATTTACAAAAAGCAACGCGAATTTTTAGAAACTTCTTTTGCTCCAAGTCAGTTAGTTACATTCTTTATCAACGTGTTCAGAAACTTCAGCAAGGCAATTGAAAGCCACTGCTTTTCATTTCAAAGTGTTGCCTCTTCTGGGCTGGGCGACATTAAAATTTCAATGCATACGAATCCATCCCATCAAGTGGAACAGGTTGCCCTTCTCATCCCAATTCATCTCAATCTTTCTGTCTCCTCCTCTTCAAAAAACCAAGAGAAGGCCATTAAAAAGCCCCTTATCCACGTCTTCCAGCCTGTTTCTTCTACTACTCGTGCAACAAGGGTGAAATCACTATTGGAAATGTGTACCCGTTCGAGTTGCAGACACATACTTTGGTCCTGACGTGAGCGTGAAGGAAGCAAGACAAGAGCAGTAGCAGCAGCTCATACCTTGCTTACAGGCGCCTAGCCAAGAGGTAGCAAGGCCCAGCACTCTTAACCACACTCCTGGCCGTATCCATACAACTCCCTTGCTTGACAGAGTCAGGAAACGATAGCTTTTCTCTCTCTCTCGCTCTCCCTGGAAGGTCTGGTCCAACATAAAAATTCTACGTTTCCACTTAAACTCAATCAAGTGAACATGTTAAGTAAT
>JAQGBJ010000611.1:0-36212 GCA_034698345.1 Sphaeridia pumilis | reverse complement strand
CCGTTTCCTCTCTTTATGTTTTCCACACACGCGTTACAAATCGCATGGTCCGAGCATAACCTTACCCACTCATTCTCTTACTGGGCTACACTTTAACTGCGGGTTTTTCCATCTTGGACATATCGGACAAACCACCGAAACAATCGACACCCATATATATACAGCAAGGAATGAAACCTTACAAAACGCCAAACATTCTTACCTTCAGCTTATGTCGGATCCGTACATTGTATGCATAAATTGTGCTGTAGCTGTACATGAATGAACAATTACTTTTTCTAGGAACGTATGTATCTATTGTGCGTACGCTGAGACTAGGAACTCTTGGAAAGTCTGTCTATTAATTGTCACTGGCTCATATACAAGCACTTGTTGGTACGGGCCGTTAAAGTAGATTGGTTTCAGTCCTTGTTCATTGATTAATAACTCATAATAGGAAGCTAGATGACGGCGATGAAGCAGGACGTGATGTTAGTGGGTTGTAGTACAGATGTGGATCCCTCGTCCTTCTGTTGTCGCCGTCATTAACAATTTAAGGTTATATGAAAACTTCCGTTATGCCGTTTGCTCCTCTTGTAATAATACACAAACTGTCTTTGGAAGATGGATATATTCACATGTGTAGTAATAACAATGGCTCCTGTGAGTTGCGTTGAGAGGACGACGACACAATTTCCGTCATTAATTTTATCAGTTTCTCGGACGCTACAATTATTATTGTCATCGCTGCTATCATCCCCGTTATTATTTATACACGGTCGCTGCTACCTGACGGAACAAAAGCTTGATGAATACCATTTTAAAAATTTCAAGTCATCTGCATTCGTCAATGTCGGGCTGTCGTTCAATTTTCTCCGCACGTTCCCTTCTGTCGCCAACCCTTTCTACCTGTGTTTTTATATCTGCATGCAGATGCATACATCCGCCGTCATTTTACTGTCACGTTTTATCCTACCAATCTATTCAAAGAATAACGAAATAATAGCCGTGATCCAAAGGGCAATATCGATCCATCTCATCTAAAGGGTTGCAAAAATTCGCGTACGGATGCTTTCTTTCTCATGTCTATATAACTCGCTTTTCTTATGTTCCATTGAGATATTTCCTGTCTCGTCGAAGATTGCGTGTGGTGTGTGTGTATGTATTTTTAGCACGATCCGTTACTACGCACCCTTTTGGCGCAGTTGCATTTCTCCTGCACTTCCGAATGCAACCCTGACTGACTGAAAGAGAATCGAGAAAAGAAGCTCTACGTGAACGTCAGATTACGTACATGCACTGCTTCTTCCGTCTGGACAACAAGGATCCGAGTCTTTGTATGCATACCACTTGATCCTCTATTCGAAACATATACGAACAAAGCCATGTGAAACGAATGCATTTTCTGCACTCAAGCCTTGTGTATATGGCAGTCTGTCTTCGACCCTCGTTTCGTTGTATAGCGAGGATATTCAAGGAGGCAAGCGAATTCCCAATACGGAATTTAAGAGCCTGTGCATTTTTGTATGCAGAGCTTTGCTGATACTCTTGTTACAATTTGTAGGGGGAAATTGTAACAACGTTGTATGTGTTCCGAAAGCGGATGTGCACCGTGAACGTGCTCCCGAAAAATCATCTGGTCAAACAAATGCATTGACCTAGACAAAAATGCGAGCGAACTACTTTCTAGGTTTTACGGGAGGGGGATGATAGCAGCGATCAACAATATACACTTGGAGAAACTTTTCGTTAAATTTTACCGGTCAGATATTTTGGTTGCACAAAAACACGGAAGGATACACGAGAAACGTAAAGCTGGAAAACAGACTTTCACCTGTTTCTGCGAGGCCAGGTAGGAACTGACTGATTAGAAACGGGTGGCAGCAGAGAGCCCACGACGTTACTTCAATCGGAGAGTGAAAGAGTTATAGTCTTTGTAGTTGAGGAGCTTCCCTTGGACTGGTTTCGCAGGAGCTGATGGGGGCGCCTATTTGCATGAGGATTGACTTTGGTCTAATTAATGCGTGGCTTGGGATAATGACTGCGATTGCGTCAACCGTGAACAATAAAACCCTACGGATTCGCCCACAACCAGCGTCAGTTCCCTTATAACGAACGCCATCACCGCACGACTCCAACGCCGCTCGCCTGAATATCAACACACAAGACAGACGAGTCACCAAAATCATTATCATCACCCGGGATTCTCTTCCCTCGCTTACTCGGGCAAAACCTGCTCCAGCCTTTTCTTACACACCAAATCCAGACAGCAAGCCTGAAGGAGCTCGTCTATAACTTTATGTACTGTATTTTGAGCATCGCGGGAACAGTCGTGTCGTAACCCTTTGACACATTCGCACGCCATGTTTACTTTTCGAAGGCAATAATGAAAATCAGTCAACTTTTTTGCTGCTGGTGCATGACGCGATGTATTTGCATGTTAGTGCAGTTTGCGAAATTTCGCAATACGGCAGAGTATTACATACTGTCAGTCATCATTAATCATTTTGATGTCGGCTTTTTACACCCGATAATGACCTTAGCTGGATGCCCTTGAATCACAAGGCTTTTGGAATTGTCTTGAACCGGTTTACCTTCAGCTGTATCTCTGCTAATATCTGATATTTCCTCTCATTATCCCCCGCAATAGTCAAACTAGTTATTCAATCCGATTTCATGTGACGACAGTAGGTTAAAAAGCTCACATGATGTCAAGCGAGCGACTAAACTTACCTTAAATTGAAATGATTGTTCTAGCGTGATAATGATGTAAATCTCTGTACGTCAATGCTTCCAACACCTGAATCGCTTGAGCGATTCTCACTCTTGTTTCACCTTAATTGAGCTTGGACAATCACGAGCATTAAATTCATTAGCTGGTTATTTTCGGACGACTCTGTCTTTCAAGTTTAGCACGCAGCACACACACGATCCTCCACAATGAAGGCTGCCGTATTATTACACGAATGGTCCAATTGCTAATCCGGTTCTCACACCTGCCGAGATCCAATTTGCGCCTTTTATAATAATTCCACTATTGACTCTTGAAAGTCGTCGTAATTCCAATTGCACTGATTCCCACACTAGTTTGCGCATAAACTATTGCACACATTAACTTAATTTAAACACTGACGATTAAGTCGCCTTCAAAGCTTGAAACAAACACTGACTCGGTCTAAGCCAGTCGCTGGTCCACAATCATGTGTTTTTGATAACGGTCCACACAACTTATGTCTTGCTTCCGTTTCCCCTTTGGGCATGAAGGAAAACGTGAAAAATCCAGCTTTCTCCAGCGGGCAAACTAATCTCTCGAAGCGGTTAACTTACACTTTCGCAGAATTTCCCATTGGGTACAGCAAATTTACTGATGTAAATTGATCCAACGGGATAATTATTTCCAAAGTATTTACACTGTTTTTACGCGAATGATTATCGTAGAGCAAATCAGACAACACCACCAACACACCTGTCCATTAAGGTCGGTTGAACCTGTGGAGAAGAATAAAAAAATTGTAAAACTTAGTTGCTTAAGGTGACCGAGAAAAGTCTGGAGCGTTTACTGGTGAAACTGATATATTTGTTGGAGAATATACAAACCTTTGCACGTGTATATTTGAGTGCGTAGAGTAAAAGCGGCGGCTGCTGGCGCTCTTTCTCGTGGCTTTTGTGAAAAGAGACGCAACTGTCTCAAGTTGTCTGTTGACGGTTCACACTCTGTTGGGATACTGAGCGGTTCGAGGCTGGATTCACAAGTCAGTCATTGCATCAACAGAGGATCCGATGGGTGCGAAACCGGAGAGAGAGAAAGAAAGAGCAAGGGAGAAAGAGCAGCAGCAGCAGCAATAATAATATGCAATCGCCTTACTATAACTACATGATCTTTCCCCGCTTCATCCTGATACCGTTTCGTACTTTAAAGTTACCCGGATTTTAACTAATGAACTTAAATATCTTGTTAATATAGTCACAGTTGCTTATAGTCACGTTGATGCTTTCAAAGGCAGTGAACCCGATATACACGGCGACTTACCAGTATAAATGCGTGTCAATCAACAAACAAAAGACGCACGTAAAATTTTGTCCAACAGGAACGAATAAAAGAGAGCGCCTTTACTGTACCTGAACTGTCTGCTGAATACGAGACAGAAAGTAAGTCCGAGGTATTTCATTCGCGACCGGATGTATCACACATCGGCATAGTTAGTACGCAAGGATGTTTCCCAGCTTTCCGAGTGGATTTTGCCGGTAACCTCTTCTTCTTTTTCTCCTGTGTTGCTTTTCGTGCTCACTCAATGTTGAGAATGTCGTGTAATTTGGTACTGGAGCCTCTGCATGCATGCGAACAAGCAAACTCCATGTCTTCTCTCCAGGTCTAAATTAGAGTCAAGATATTAATTGCGAAAATACAGGATGCGCATGAACTACATGTTCATTATACTCATCCTTCTTGTGAGCCAATGACAGTGTCGCTTGTGTCGCTCATCAGTGTAAAGCCATGGCTCCTTCACGAGCGCTTGTGACGCCGCCTTTCCCCTCTGTAATTATCGGCAGCGTTGCTGTGCATGTAAAAACGTGGTTATATATACGCTGTGAATGACTGTTCAACTTGGAGTGCTCGCAAGGACGCTAAAAAACGGAACAATTATTGCAGGCTCCGCCTGACCTTATTTGACAAACGAGATGGAAAATGGCGTCAAAGAGTTGGCTAAACACAGAGAGCAAGATTGCTTCACGCCAATTAGCATATAATTAAGCCTTTAACATAAATTGGCCCCTCTTGGCGCTATAATAATTAATCTGGCGTAAGATTACATCTTCCCCTTGCTCATTATGCCTCTCATAATGACTTCATCCGGTGTAAAGTCAACGAGAGTGAAAAATGGGAAGGGTTAATGTGAGTTGGACCAATGGCCAGCTTTTTACCATGAAAACCACATCCTTCTCATTTGCATGGTCACATTTCATTAATTCGTTTCATTACTGCTGGTCCTCTTCTTTTTTACTATCACCCTATGTTTCTTTTCAAGTTGTGGAGTCAGCTCGGTGAAGTCAGCGTTGTAGTGGTTATTATTGTGATCTCGTTATTTGTCGTTAGTTTGAATAGTCTTTTGTATGAAGTATAGCGTAAAGTTGGCGCAGAGCAGAGATTGTGTGGTAAAAGTCTTTTTCTTCTTTTTGGACCACGCGATAACGAATAAATAACAACAAACAGGAAGGGAGAAAAGCTGCATAAAATTATAATCTTTATGTTTTTTTTCTGAGTCATTATTTTCCAAAAATGCTTTCACTTGCTCATTTGCTCCTGAGGAGAAAAAGGGTAAAAGGGTTGCCTATGGAAGTTTTGGCTGACTGCTGATGATTATGATTATTATTACTTTACGTATGGCGCAAGGACGTTTTGTTACGTTATGCCTTGGTTTATCCAGAGCCCGCGTGTACTTTGGAGTACTCCGGGAGTCTTGTACTTATTTATACCGGTTGTGACATGTATGAAATAGTTGTGTTTCGGAGAGAGCTTTGCTTTAGTCTTTATACTTGCTTTCACTGGGATCCAGTGTCTTGGTGTAATTATACGCTATGGAATAATAATTTGTTCTCTTTCTCTAGCTGTGTGTATTTTTTCTCTTCTTCATGTCCTTTTCCCCTTGTCTCATATTGTCGTGCCTTTCAAATAAGTTGGCATTCATACCACGCAATTCCCTCATTTCTCCTTACAGAACGTCTTATGCTCCTATTCTTGGGTCTTTTGGGCGAGTGCGTAAAATTTTTCAAATTGCTTTTATGATTATGAAATAGGGGAGAGACTGGGAAGATTTCCAAAAAATTGTAAGCTACATTCTGAGCAATGTACAGCCTCTTGAATATTAATCCGTCGTTTATTCCCCGCCTTCCACCATCTTGTCGTCCTTCTTCCTGATGCTTAATGCCTTGTTCCTTGTTCATCTAGCACAAGTCTCCGTCTTGTTCCATTATCCTTGTACACATTTTATCTTTGTCTTTAAATATTCCATTTGCAAGATTCTTCATACAGAGAAAAGAGGATGAAAACGTCCTCCGACAGCGCTTGTATAATCGCAGAAAATGTATATATATATTTCAATGGATGGAAGAAGACAGAAGACATCTACACCAGATCACACATACAATTTCCAAACAGCAGGTACAGCACATCTTTTGTATTTGTTTACAATAACAAACGACTTATTGCTTTCCTCTTGAAATAATTCCACAAAGCCTTTGAATTTTATCAATATCAACATCAGTTGTATATCATTATCCTAATTTCGACCTGGTTCTTCCGTGATGATGATGAGCAACGTTATACGGAAACTGCTACTCTGTTTATGCATGCTTTTGCTGACTGGCTTCTTGTCATTGAAATACACCAAATTCCTTCCTTCCTTATACCAGCGGTCTTCACCGTCAAGTTTTAGTCTGTCAGTTTTCAGTGGCGTGAAACATGGTATCGTTTCCTTGCCCAAAGTTGCATACCTACCCTTTTTGCTCTCAGTGACAAATACCAAACCCTTCAAATGTACCATTGAACATACTGCCTTTTAAAGCATACTTCAAGGTTGCTTCACAATCCGACAAAACACCTTCTGGAACACGTTTTTCAAAGGGTAAAAGAATGTGCGTTTTTCTGCATGCCTCTCCGTATCAGTTGTCAGCTAGCTGGGAATGGGTTTGCTCCAATAGTTTGGCGACAAATTATTGTCCCTTAACTGACACCTCTACAGCTCCATGTTAAATGGCACTGAATACAAAAATTACGCATTGAAACCCGGGAAATTGTGGCCGAAGACCAAGACGTAGTTTTATCTATGCCGTTGAAATCATTTTCCTGCCTGGAACGGACTTATAGCCTCGCCTTTGATTTCAGAGTCAAGAGCAGCGTCTGAAATGTCCTGCTGATACTGATATCGCATGACATCAGTGGTAGAATCCGATAGTAAATTAAACATGTTGGTTCTTTGCTGTACCCAAAACTGGCAGGAATGGCGACGACGAACCAGTTGATCGTCGTCATGATCAACTCCATCATTAAAATCATCAAGCATGGCACAATCACCATGAATACTACCATACAGCATAACTCAAGTACTCGTAGAAATAAAAAACGGTAAATAATCATAGTCACTAGTTCCAAAGCAGAGAAACTCTGGATTTTGACTCCCAACCGAACGGTCCAGTCTGTAGAATTTGTTCCTGTTGTGCTTGTCCATACTTGGGTCACCATCCGAGTTCAAGAAGGAGACGTGGAAAAGTGAAGAGATCTTTGGATAACAAGATGAGTTTGATCTTGGTCTCGAGTGGATCATTAATAAAACACAAGGTATTTATTTATAGGTAACCAGGCTAGGAAATGACAAGAGTTTTACTCTCAAGAAGCCGAGGAGGACACACTTGCAGCCGATGTCCAACTGAGATATTTAATTAAGAAAAAACATTCCTCTCTCCTTAAGTCTTCACTCATCTCTTGGTTTATCTCTCCACCCATCCATAACATGATCATGAGGATGGCGTCCATTATAAGGTTCTGTCCTTCCAGTAGAAGAAGAGACGTTACCGTGTATATTTCTGATTACACAAGATCCGTCCATTCGATTCACTCCTTTTTCAGGAGACTCGTATGAACAATCAACCATTTAACAACAATAATAGTCTTACCTGTTGTGCGCATCAGTCACTTGTATTATAAAACCCACAAAGACCCTATGGATTTCTTTCTAATTACCAGCCGTCACCGACACTCCTTTCACTTGCTTAATAGATTATAACGACGTGAACGATTATAGCCTGCCAGTATAATTGATAAATTCTATGCACCGAGACATCACCGAAATATTAATTGGTTCCGTCTACAATTGAAATAATATTGACCAATGATCCTGGTGTCAAAGGGTCGTTTTACTCTCACCGGGTGTAATCAGATATTTATTAGACTGCAAGATACTTTAGCTGAATTGTTGTACGCAGGGTCAATCTAGTATAATCTTGCATCAATTTAATAATGATTATAGGCTCTCGTGTGCTCTTCTAAAGACCCGTTGTTTAACATGGAAGCACCAACGCAAGCATACGCCTGGAGTTTACAGGTGGGTTGGGATCTTCACAGCGCCTGAGCACCTAGTCCAGTGGTAATCAATTCTAATTATTGATTTAAATGAGCTACGCCCTGCAACATAACCCAGCCGTTATAAAGCCTCCGCCCACTTGACATAAACGCTTGTAAAAAATTGGAGATGTAAAATTATGCTTCAGCTGATACCCACTCACTTTTTTACCAACGACAGAAGAAATTCAGGAAAACAGCAAGTTGTTCTGCATGAAAGTTTGTAAAGGTTTACACGGGGAGAAAAGGACTCTGTACATGTTTTTAAACGTATCTCGCGAAGCACAACTTGTTTTAGTTTCGCCCTATTTTGATTAGATGTGTTTGGACAGGAGAAAAGTTGGTGGCTGACCACAGGCGGAGCAGATTGAAGGAACCAGGTTTTAATTACATTTTCCGACTGTGGTGGCAAAACAGCTTGAGCTGTTGGGGTCTGATTAGTGGTGAAACACGTATGGGAGATCTTGGTAAGTCGGAGAGATAAAAGAGGAGGAAGGAAATGAGAAAAGGCATGATGGTACATGGCGAGGTCATTTCAACTTTCTCCAGTTTAGCTTAAGTGATGCTGGAGAAAAGATGCTGCAAATTAGCTGGAATCAAGTGCAAACACAGGTTGGATCCCCAGTCTTGCTTTAATTATTGCTTCGTTCACAGCCCACAGACGCGGCGGCCCGCCTCGCTTAACCATACAAGGAGCTAAAACTATTTAATGATTTTTCTTTACACAACAACACACTCGTCGTCTACTACACTTCTTTTTCTACTTTCTAGACAATTTTCGGCTTCGGCTCTTTCTTCCGTTTCTCGTCCTTTTCTGGTTTCTTTACATCCGCGAACGGGCGTACATGGATCAGCAGCGGCACACACACACACCTATTCAAGTGTTGATTACGTGAGGGTAAAACAAGTCATGGGATGATGGTGAATACCTCATTTTCTGTCTTGTACTTATTCCGTCAGCATTCCTTCCACTTGACAAATGTCTCTCCGGCTCGTTCATTACATGTCTCTTTGAACTTTGCGCCTAAATACGGATGTTAAACGTTCTCTCATTATCACCGAAAATTCTTGCTTTCACTTCTTCACGTCCGAATGTCAGGTCCATGAGTGCGGCATAGTCTTGAGAGGCAACGGAAATCCATCGGAAGGGAAGACAAGCAATTCTAACGCATAAAACGGAAAACTCTTCCATCGCCAATATGGTACGTAATAAAACAGTCTTGCCGGGAACAAAGGTAACTCGAAACATTGTTAAGTTCATGCAAACAAACGTAGGAACACAATGATGGAGATGAGACAGGCCATTTAAAACAAGGAGAGAAGTTGACTTGAAGAGCTCTTGAGTTATCCAACTCCAATCTTTGTCTTATCTCTTGTCTTTTACCTGAACAAAATTTTGATCAACAAACTCTTCTGGATCACCATCATCATCTTGTTCAAATTATCATCCTGCTTCTGCCTCCTGACAATTCGACTCTGATGTATGTCCATGTGTACCCAGTCGTCTACTCAAGGATTCAATCATTATCTCCAACGTAAATTAAGCGTTTGTTGTATAGTACATACGCAGATAATCTCTCCTTGTTTTCCTGACGTGCCATATCCGATTTTTCATTCATTACAATGGATTGAATCGGAGATCCCTTCTATTGCGTTAGTAACGTTCTTTGCTGCGCTGAACGTCAACGGAAGTTAGAGTTTCTTCCTTATACAAAATCGTGGCAAAGTCATTGCAGATTCATGATTCACAGAGCAGCGTTCGAAGGTAATCAACAAAAGATCAATGACTGGCGACCTTCACATTATTTCAGTATAATTCATGCAAGAGTAAATCAGATGAAAATTGCCCACAGTCTTAAAAAATTTCATCATCAGTGATAGACACACAGTGGTTCAACATTCCTTCTCCGTTTTGCTCTTTCTGCGCTTCCCACTAATGACTTGAATGAGCTTTGTCATTGTAACCCCGGCGGGCGCATGCAAACATGCTTGAGAAATGGCAAACTAATTGGCAATAAAGTATATATCAAGCCACAAGTCTTTACATTTTTCTTGATTTGCTACGGCTATTATGATTTTCTCACCGAATTCCTTCTTCGTGCAACTGTCAGTCAGAATTCTTGCAGTTTATTATCTATTTGCTATTAATCCCCTGCGGAACATTGCTCGTGTGGGCTGTGTTTTCGGAATAATTTTTGATCAGGAGCAAGTCAAAACCTCTGACGCTCGTTCTCGTTTCAGCCACAATTTCAAAAAAAAACTAATGCATCGACTACGTGATTCTTAGGCCTTTAGAGCAATGTTGCCAAACGAAACAGGCCAACATAATCTAAGTTACAATTATACGAAAATAGCGGTCTCAGCGTATGACTGAAGCGGGATGACAGCGTGAGCAGTTTTTATATTTTTCTGCAGGTATTTACCGAGGTTGCGCAACTGACTGTCAAGCAGTTTTTTATTCTTGGAGTTCCGATAGACCTTGTTACATTATGCTGATAGCTGGAGCAAGTCCTTGTGTTGTTGCATGGTTGATTAATTCTTCAATCAATTGTCTGTTACAGAGCTTGTATTCAAATTTAATTCCTGATTCTCTTCAAGTTGATCTTCTTAAGTCGGTTGTCATTAAACAGAAGGAACAATCTTTCTCGATCTAGTTTTCCTTGAAATGCCAACGGCAGCTCGAAATCAGTGATTCTGATTCCCAAAGGATCCATTAAAAGTTACGTATTTCCCAGTAAATAGATCGGCTTTAGGCAATGCAGTTTTCGTGAAAAACTTCTGCAATTCAAAGCAGGTGGAGTTTTAATGTCATACAAACCGAACAAGGCATACGAGAAAAACAAAATGGAATCATTATATATGTGTGCATTCATATACATCCATTTAAGAATTTCGATTAGATTTTAAATCACTTAACACATCCTGATTCCTGATTTGATCATAAAGTATGGTGGTCACCAGGATCCGGAAGGTACGATCTGATAATAAATTCATCATTAATTTTTTCGCTATTACCAAAACAATCTGCACTGAAAAGAACGTCGTAATCATCAGACGTACAAGCGTGCTCGATACGACCAGTTGCCCGGTTTATATATATAGATGAGAAAAAACACAAAAAGTTTAGGAAGAAGAGCCAATACACGCGGGAAACGAAAGAGAATGACATGACGGGAGAAGCGAACCAATAACTTCTTGTGAAAACACACCTGGCATCAATCAATAATTAACCCAAGTAATTAGTAATATATCCTTCGTCTCTTGCCGGAAGGACAAAGGAGGAAAAATATATAGCGTTCGCTAGCTTTACATACTTATCTTTACTCAAGGACATGATACAATTACTGCTTCTCACCACGCATTCTACCTTTTCTCCCACCGTTTATTTTATTACCCGGTCCGTGTTCGGTTACCACCAGTCAGTCGGGAGAAGCTCCTTTGGTATCTGCGTCCAGCTTTCATGTACACCCATCTACACCGGTAACAAACTTTACATGCTCTTCAGCAGTTGCTGATCCCTTGTAAAATTTAATTACTACATGTATTTAACCGGTGCAAATGTACAGCAACAAAAGAGTTCCTTGTCATCCCGTTCTATTGCAGGTGGAGAGCTCATGTTCTACTATTTGTATTTGCCGTACATACATAATTCATAAAACAATTGCTGTCTCAACTACATACAAACATTGTCGACTGTATCGGTGGATCAGGTGCTTGCAGAAATTATGATGGCTGAGCATGCTTCCACGTAGACTTTTGAACCTACCAGATGTTTGTCTACTAGGAACCTTGGAGCCGAAATTTTGAAGAGAAATCAACAGATCTTTCACGCGATATAGGCGGGTCGGCTATTATGGCGATTAAACAGGTAACCGACGGCATTTTAGTTAATGGGACCGCCAGCCTGGCGTTTTGGCGAGTACGGCGACAGTAATTTTTCTCCATTATAATTTTCTTTTCAGGTCACTTCCCACATTTCTCATAATTCATTCTTGCTTCTACATAGACTGTACTTGGGGCTCGCTCCTGTACGTTGCAATAGTAAATATGTATTGACATGCACTTTGGCCACACGCGGTTCGTACTGTGCTACAAGTAGAATTATTTAACCCTCAGAATATCATTTTGATAGATAGCTGGACTTTGATTTTTCAGTCTAGTAAATTGAACTGGTACATCGTTGGGCATTTAATTTTGCGCACTCCATTATTCAGGGGAAGCCTGTACAATTTAAAAAAAAAACATTTCTTATATATATAGAAACAATTTCTACGTTTTTTTTACAATTCTTATAACGGATATATTTTTACTTGCACAAACGGAACAGAGAATGTTGGTAGAACAGCTATTCCAGTAGGAAATCTTCCTGGTGGTTCCAATTAAAGAAAAGTATCAAATACTAAATACCTTTCTCATGTTTCACGCTGCACGAATATTTATTGTCAATTAAACGCGTGTTTGCTACATAAAACGTTCATTTTACGCTTCATCTCCACTATTTAAGTAAGACAAGTTTTTGCTGTCTCCACTTGTGCCGAAATATGAGCCGCACGCTTCTTTTCAAGCCCATCGAATCGATGCACAGCAGATTACACCACAGGTTCAGATTTCCAGGTTCACAAGTGTCTCTAATGTTCCGCCATGAGACGAGGTGGGCGCGTGCGAGGCATAATTTTGTAAGTAGAAGTGGGCGGTGCTTGATAATATTAAGATAAAAGGTAATGAGTCTGAGACTATTCTAGCAGGGGGTAATGTGGTGCGAATATGCAAATGGGCTTCCCCTGTCTATCTACCTGTGCACTGTAAAAAGCGTATCAAATGTCGGAACAGTTCAGTCTCTTGGTCGATAGCCCACGTTTATTTATACGTAACAGCAACACAATAGCCTCAGAGATGCATGCAAGAATACTTGCTTTGTTCACGACGAAGAGTTTGGAGAACAGTCTGATCTCTCTCTCGTCGTCATTTAACTCTTGCTGCAAGCCCCGTGAAGAAACATAAAGAAGAAAGTTTTGATGAGAGATGAGCAAGAGTGGATCAAAGCTGGCTCATTAATCTTGGCTTGGTGGAGCAGAATTCATTAGCATGTGCATAGTGAAGAGTAGAAAAAGAGGCAGATTGTTCAGGTGGGTTGAGTATAATGAAGATTCGAGCAATGTTACTGGCTCTCCTTACAGCAATTCTCCTCCTCTACGACGAAATTTGCATCTCAGCCTTGTAATTAACGCATCACGAGATGAGTTTTAGACTTGCGCTAATTATCTGTCAAGCTCCTCCTCTCGCCCACTTTGCATCGGGAGGAGAGGAAATGCTGTATCACATCATCAGAGAATCATTAAGCTATAATTTAGTCTCCTTTCATCTCCGCTCTTTCCTTTGTTGTATTCTCCAAGTTTTTGATGCTAATGACTTTAGTATACACTTTAGCCGCTGTAATTTGGCGCATATTCAACGAAATTCAAAGTTTATGCTTGACACTACCAGCGATCCGGAGAATTCTGTGCTTCCAGCAGTTAAATTCAGTATTCATTTCGACTAAAAGTTCTCCCAGTGAATTCATCGCACATCACCATGTCGTTCCCATTATGAATATTTGAGGACGCTCCTACTAGTCATACATATATAGTCTCGGCGGCAGAAATTGTCTTTTTAGAGTCGACTCTAGCGGCGCTTGCCGATAGGATTGTCGTCGAGATATGTAATATTCTTGGTCGAAATGAGTCTTCATTACGGTAATAATTACGTCGCCAGGAGCATTTACCTGCTATGGACTCTACATATGATGATTCTCATGCACACTGTAATAGGTATACGAGCACTTCCTCTTGAGTAAAATGGTGGCACTAGTTGGCTTTTCCTACTTTCATTACAGGGCTTTCACCATTAAATTTTCCAATTTCCAGCTTGTTCCTTCCTTGCTGTTGTGTGTGTGTTCTCTCGTTCTACTCATTCGTTGATTCCATCATAGTCATCATCATCATTATTATTATGAGTATTATATTGTAATATTAATATATACAGCAGACCACTGCTATGCATAGTTGAAGAGAAGAAAGCAATGTAGTTAAGTATTCGCCGGGCTTTCCTTTGCCTTTCCTTCCTGTCTCATCCTACTGACTGTGTGTAGAGGTAAAGTCTGACGACTGGCTGGCTACAACGCCGGGTCGAATAATTTCACCAATTTAATATTCATATCAAATAACCACCAGCTATATTTTATTCCTCTCTGGAAATGCCCTGGCCTGGCCCATGTTTGTAATTACGAGAAGACCTTGCATAATTCCTCTCTTCTGCTCTACTTGTCCCTCTCCTTTAAAGATTCTAATGCAATAACAAATTATTCGGCCCAGCCGCCATTACTACTTTAGATAATGTGGAGTAGACGCGATGGAATCCCTCGAAATTCACATTTTAAATTGGACCCAAATGCTTGTGCTGCCAAGCAACTTTATACTGGCTGGTAGTGCGGAAAATCCCCTTGCAAATTTTCTTTTCTACATTCTCGTTTCGCCATACTCTTTCCACTCACCACACCCGTGGCCAAAATCTACTTCTTACGCATTAAATTCACACTAAAAAAATTATCTCATATCTCGTTCACAATAGTCCTGCCATACCTCCGGTAAAGTTAGTTTGGATTCTCAAGGAACGGAGGTTCCAAATCCGGATTTTTTGCTCCAATCGGCGATCAGAAGTACAGGTCGCCGATTGGAACTCGAAAGTGAAGATTTGGAACCTCCAGGGCGCGTTAAAGAAATTTTTACTTGTAATTCTTACGAAAAGTTGTCATTGTTAGGCGCCCTGGGCGAACGGGTTAAATCTTGAATTTCGAGCTCCAATCAACGAACAATGTGTCTTTGTTGAACAGTGTTCATCCCAACAATTTTGTAGTTATGGTTGCTCTGTACCTGTATTTTTCCCTGTTAGCTCTAGTGGCACTTGTACAAAATTCATTAAAAGATTAATGCAAGAGTTGCTACAAGGAACAAGAACAAGAATAGATCATAAAGCATCACGTGCTAAGCCAAAGAGGTGAAATGAATGGCTCGGATGGCTTAAAGGCGTACTTACCTCATCTCATCTTGTTAAATTAAAACAAACACTAAAGATCCAAGGCTTCATATTCATGCGCAACGGAGACAGGTTGTCTAGCGCCAGCAACATGAGCTGAGCTGGTACTATTAAAGCAATTCCCCATATAAATGCCTCGAGCCTACACCCTTTTTGCTTACATATTTTCGTCTTTTAGAGTTCTAAGGATCGCTGAATGCTAATTACAAATTGGCTTGTGGGTAAAGTATAACGCGTGGTATTCGAGTGACGCATCGTCAATCGTCTGCAGTAACAATCATCTCTCTTGCAGCCCAGCAATAAAAGTAAATGACTGCCCTTAACTTAGTGCATTAACACTTCAATAAATAAAGTTCAGCGAAGCGTCTTCGTTTGACGAAGAAAAGCATAACGTCTTGTTGGTAATAGGCTCTCGGACAGACAGCAAGATTTGGATGAGCAAAATCAACATAAGCTAACGAACACTGTCTTTAAGAAAAACTTCAGTTCACATTCCTTCCTACGTTACCTCAAGGTGGTCTCGTAAATATTGACAATAACGGAATGCGGAATGTATGCGGTTTCGTCTTTAGTTTTTGGTCCCGGATGAGTCCAAGCTTTAAAGATTTCATTAATACGAAAATTGGCAATACCCCACCGGATGCATCTGACGTTTAATTTAGCATTAATTAGATGTAGGTACAAAGTTGAGCTATTTGAAACATGCTGTCAATTGAACTTGGTTCTTCTGAGAAGGTGCTGTTGTAAACAGATGCAAGCTCATACAGCTTTTTGACGGTTCTGGAATGCGATCGAAATCTTACCACATGGGATGAGCTGAAGCTGTATAGGTGAGTTCAAGTTGCAAGTTGAATCAGGAAGATGCATTATGCAGGTAGGGATCAGATTTGATTCCAGTTACAACCGAATGGGATTAATATAAGTATGGCCTGTCATTACAGATACATGTTTGAACTAAATCGGATTCAGACAAGTGTATTTTTTAAACTTGATATTATAATGATGATCAAAGTTGTGAGAGACAGAATTAACAATGAGACGATGGCATTGGAGAAGATGTGTTTCAGGTAGTGTAATATTATTACATGTGTGCAAGTGCCTATGTACAAGGGTAATAGCTTTTTGAAAGAAAATGTCGTGACAGATACTTTTTCTTGAGACGGCGAGACACTTTTTGACTCGGTTCACATTTTACACCAGACCCCCTGTCCAGGTCATGTCAAGGGTGAGTCGGAGAGGAGATGATGGATTGGGGATTTCTGATTAAAGCTTTATGATTGAAACGATTAGCTCTTTATGAACCACCCCATTCTTGCCCACCTGAGTTGGACTTTAATGAATCTTCTCGAAAAGTGTCTATGATCTCTCCTCCACCTTTTATCTTATTATTTCGTCTTATTATTACGCTAACATTGCTTTCTTCATCTTCTAACTTCATGCATGGTTCTCCGCCTTTTCTTTTTGCTTGCTCGGTTCGTCGTCGTGATTCAGCACAAATATGACACCATCAAAACATGATCCGTGTGTCGAGGCCCCTCATTATTAAACATGCTCGTCTTCACCACCTCCATAAAATCTGTCCCGTCCCGGCTCGTCGATCTATTTAATCGCCTCAGCTGGTATGCCAAATGTCATAGATTCTTCCGAAGCGTTTATAAAAAATAATATCATTTCCCATGTCCTCTCACTCATCTCCATCCTCATCTTCATGATTAACCTAAATGGGTTTCAGTCACCTTATGAAAAATTCCTTGTCTAACAACAAGGCATGCCACCAACACGCATTCATTCATCCCACAAGTTCAAGTCTTTAAAATTGATGCATCAGGCTCTCTCGATACAATATATGTGTGATGCATATTTAACGCAAGCGATAAAATATTCGACACGATCTAATTCTTTATTACTCACTTGGCACCTTCATGATTTCCATTCTTTGTTCTCACACAAAAAGTGTTGTTCCTCTATCGGTCACTCATTCATACCCTGCGCTCTGTGTCTTCCTGTCCAAGCCTCTCTTAATCAATGAATAAAGTTTTTGTGCTGGTACATTTACCTTGAAGATGAAACTATTTAAAACCGCATATTTGATTCACATACTTGGGATTCATGCTCACAAGACCGATACATCTCATCATATTGTTGATAGCGACTTATTTATTCTCCTTCCTTCTCATTATCAATCAAGATTATTCGTGAATTAACTTCCTTTGCTGGTCCTCAATAGCCATTCTGCTCTGCAGCATCACGTTTGTTACGCAACTGAAACTCTTTGTTATGTACATGTGCTTGATTACGGGACGACGAGATGTAGAAAATATTTGACAAAATGTGAATGCTTTTAATAGCAATGAACCCAATACATCTTAGTTTTGCTACTTTAATAACCTAAAATAGTAACGGAAACTAAAGATGAGCTCCCAATGCAGAGATTCCTTAACGGTCAGAACAAAATTACCTTCACCATCATCACATGTGGCAATGACAAAAATCAGCAGTCCTTGCGGGCTGACGGCCATGTTTCAAGTGAGAGATGACGCTAAAAAGTGTACCCGTACCTGCATTTACAGTACATCTTGAAATTCTTACGGTCACATAATGCATGACCGATTGACTCCAGAATCTCCATGTCAGTCATGCCCACGCCTTAAATTAAACACATTCCTTTGCCCTTTTACCCCCTCAGTGTGGAAAAGGCCGGTGAGGAATTCATTAATTATGCCTCAGGTGGCCTTCTAGATTTTACTTTTTCAAAACATATATCCCTCGTTCTAATTCTCATCTGTAACAGTATCAAAATCTTCTTTTTGGGTCCACACCAAATCATTTCTTCGCTCGATTGTCTGATTGTCATAGTGACAACGAATTTGCCCAAAATTTAAACACCTAGTTTATCCTGTTTCTCTTGCTGGATAAAGCGTCGAAGTAAACAATTCCAAGGGTATGACGTAAGGTGACCCACAGCTTTACAATCTGAGGAGCGCTGTAGCTCTAGACGACAACTGTAGTGTGAAGTGAAGCACTATATTCCTCTAAACTATATTCGAATAAAAGCACCAGGCTATTAATTTCCTGGTAATGCATGCGTCTTGTGCGTACTTTCAACAAACAGATATTTACCACCCGCTAACCGCAAAACAGCTTCATTTGCCTCTTATTCATTCCATACTTTTTTCAGGACTAATAAATCTGTTGCACCATTACTACCGCACCTAATTCTTGTTTCTTTCTGCATTAATTGAAATTAATCATTTCTTGTCTTCTTGAGTATTCTTAAAAAAGCTTTTCAGTCGTGTATGCACAGGAAACCCCAAATTCAATGTAGCACGAGTAATAACGTGTGCTAAGGAATTGACGACCTTTTCATCTAAATACCAACGGAGTTAGTTGACTTTAGTCTTGTCTATGAGCCCATTCTCATTCTTTGCTTGTAATGACATGCTCCTGATGATGGTTTTTTAAATGTCATATGATGGAGGAATTAGATTTTGTGAGTATAAGTTCGCGTAAAGTTTTCAAGTATTTCATCACAACTGAGAGTAAGAGTAAACTTCCAGGCGAACGTTTGATGGTCATAAAGCATGCGAACGGCAGACTGGAAGAATTAACTCAGATATTCATTGCCTTACCACCACCATCGACTGTAATAAAGCGAGGCACCAAGAAACACATAAATCGTGAGTATTTCAGCGGCCGTCTCACTTTCACCGCCGAGGGATTACTGTAAATACGCTTAGTGGTATTTAGTGCGGCTGCAGTGTCTACGGCACGGAGTAGTGACAAGAAATGGATACACAAAAGTTACGTAAGCAAAAGCATATCTTGCAGAGATGTAATTTAGCTTTGTTTTCAGGAAGGCAAAAGAGGGGAGATGTGCAAAAGAGAGACTGCTGCGAGTGTGTGGAACATGTGGGTGTGTTAATATCCACATCCATCTTGAAAGAACCACACACATACAGGCAGGCAGAGACCGTGGCTTTCTTTTGCTCTCTTTCGTAAATTGCCTTCACTTTGACTTTTCATTTAGGAAGAAATTAATCCCAGCGACTTTGATTTGAGCACTAAGTCTCCATTAACACTGACAGCTAAATTGATATAAAGTACGCACGCTGTCATAATTTTTTAAGGATTAACGTCTATGAGATGTGCCAAGAGAAAGCATCGGCCCTTCTCATATACCACTTCTTAAAACCGTATATGGCAAGATTTCGCTTTACCTGTAGAATGAAGAACGAGTCTATAGGCTTAACTAGTCGCTTTCCGACACAAAAAATCGAGTAAATGTGATGTTACGATGTATCTGACTCTGACTGACTTCTATACGACTAATTAATTCTAAATTCTAACCCAACCGAGCAGATTCAACATGTAGTCAGACATGGGTTTTGACAGCCAGTTCTGATTCTCACTTTTTGGTTTCAGCGATTGGGTACTTCCTGTATGTTTCAGATTTACAATCCGAAACACTTCATTGGGGGATTTCGGACGTCTGTCAAGTTGATTATAACATGACCATTGGACGGCATTGAAGAGCCATAACATGCAGCTGAATGGAGCAACAATTTACCAATTAACAATTTAACAAGGGCTAGAGCACTTGATTCCTTGGGCTCATTAGATATTTTATCCAGGCCTGTGGAGCCCCCCATGGATTCATTCTCCATACCGCGCGTTCTTTCGGCTCTGGACAGTAAAGAAGCGGAGCCAGAGATTAACTACGGAGACGAAACTTGTTGACCATATAATATTCACCAAACAAGCAGAACATGGAAGGCGCAGACAGTCGTCAGACAAGTCAGCGTCATTTGATTGCTATACGTGGTTCATGTACTTGTAAAAACAAACAGGAACGAGAGGAGGTACATGTTGAGAAATAAAATAAATGATTCTTTTGCCTCTATCAAACCTTCATCAAGACTTTTTAGAACCCTCGTAATCATGCTTCTCTCTGAATCACATACGACCCCCATTAACAGCCATTGGTGTCCTACCGATTCAATTGGTTAATTCAAATAGCATCATTCTTAAGTTCCTCATGGCTTGAACGTCTACTTGTTCTGTCCCTGTCTGCTCAGTAAATTCCCAGTTCCAACGTCGCCATCCATCGTGTCATGGGGAAATCCAGTTAGTTAAATTTTAGCTCCTTCAAATAAATGCAGCAGTCATGACATTTACATATACGTAGGTTACCGCAAAAAGAGCTCCTATTACGTGCTTACGTAGCCTATGAGAATTCATCTATTTAAATTGTTGCGGAATATTACAGCCACAATCAAATACGGTAACTTGGTTACTTCCAGGAGAATATTACTCGCTTCCGCAAATCCAGCAATAGTAAATTGATGTCTTTGAGTTAATGGGTTGAAGATTATTAAACGAAGACTACGAATAGTTCCGTAGAAAACCGCAGGTAGCATCAATTTCGAAGGTGGAATCCACCCAACTTAAAAAAGTATTAAATTCCATTATGTATTTAATTCACTTTCGTATTACAATGTTGTGTGCATGTGGGCCTTTTCTGCATCTTTACTTTGACTCTAATTCTATAAATGCGATGATACAATCAGCAGAACTTTGCTCTTTTTAACAACAAAATACAGTAATCTGCAGCAACCACCCGCTAAGTGCCTGCGCTCATTTCTTCAGGCTCAGAAGCTCTAGTTGAAACTGAATATGAGGATTATGATCGTTTCCGATCGCGTGCAGCTTCAAAGGCTACATAGTTTGGCATCAAATTTACCTGATTCAATTACGCAATGATAAATAGCTCAAGTTTAACCAGAACTCAAGACTTTTCCCAATATTAGCTAAACAGGAGAAATCAACAAGTTTCAGGAAGGCAGTAGCTCTGTTAGCCCCTTTCACGGGTAGCCAAAATCTTTGTTTTGAGTAGGCTCATTATATGACTACCTATCACATTATACTTGACTAATAGCAAAAAAAGTGCCGTAACTTCTTGGCTTGTCCTGTCGTTTAGATTTAAATTTAATACGCGTTGAGGCTATTTGATGAGAGGAGTGTGTAGTGTATGTAATTTGAAATTCACGACTCGTGAATTCGACATAACGAAAAGGTAATGAGGTGAATCTGCCATTAGGTAAATATCAAACGTTGTAAATTAGACACGTGATAAGAACCTTTTGTATGTGTCAGTTTTCACCGTAAACATTTTCACACAAACTGGTGTCATTTAGCCGCAGAAAATCTGCCAGTGGCGCAGAAGCCGTCTGTACAAACAATTTATAACTGGATTTTCACAAGTTTTGATAATTTCAGACGACGACAAAACCTGGGCACGTCATTCGACTGTCACATATTTTAGAAGCGCTAAAACCATGACCCTTCACATAATTCATTTGTGTTATTCCCCATTCACAATATAAGTAATCAAGCTTGGCACTGTATGAGCGCCATACTATAACAAAGTTGAAAATTTCTTAGCCAGATTTCTTATACCTTACCACACTCCTCAAAAATTTGTTCACCCTTTAACACCATAATTTCCGACCAGGTGTATAGACATATATTCAATGCAAGATTCCAATGCTTAGCGTCTACCGATTGTAACCAGCAAACATGGTTTACGATTAACAACAAATTATTGTACACAAGTCATAATTTAATACAAAACTTTAACTGTGAGCAGAATGCAGGGACGTGCGTTTCACAGTCAGAGTTTTGTATCAAATGCAGAATTCCAGCTACTTACATCCTGCCGAGATCTGAAGGGGGCCCGGGGCCCATGTCACACATACCAGGAGCCGTCTATAAACAACAAATCTTTTCTCCGCTTTCAACTTATTCGCATGCAATCATTATCCTCAAGCCAGGCCGCCCCTGCTGTTGTATGTATTGTAATAAGCCCTTTGATTTTCGATATAGTTTCTTGAACATTTCGCATAAAACTGACGATCTTTGGGAGTAGTTTACAAGCTTGGTAACCTCGAAACTTGACCAAAGTGATCCAAAGTTGACATTGATTTGCTGTTCGTTTCATTAGTTCAACCATTTGAATCGTTTTCACAATCAATGAGACGCTGGCACATTAACACTTGAGCGCATAACGGGGTGTGAACACCACTAGGGGGTTGAGCAACAAATCCGGCTCATTTACAAAATCTATCATCGTTACGTAGCCGTTCTGGAATGTCGATCATTTCCACATGAGGTATCCAGGTCCTGGTGCTAACACATGCTATGTGTTATACTTTAAACAAAATATTCAATTATTTCCAGACCCACCACTACAGCCATACGTCTTTCGTGCCACGGACGGCACGAGATTGCATAGCAGGAACGCGCCGTGTCAATCAATTTAATGTTATTCAAATCAAACAAGGAGGATGGTTAGTTTTCACGGCTACGACCACGCTCATTGACAGACCAAAATTCCTGAATACGTTTTATTTCCATTGGAAGCAACCATGATCAAGGTGCGTCATTATACACCAGCTTTCTCGTAAATCAAAGCTCATATCGACCAAAGAAAAATTCCACATTGATTAGCTGCTTTTGGCTATGCTTTCTTTCGCACATCGATGAATGTCTAGTTAAAACAACGACATACTTGCAACCAATTAAGGACTGTGGACCTGGATTGTCGCGAATCACCTGGCAACTGATTCATTTCCTCCGCTCCCTCTGTTGACAGTTGGCCTCAACTACTTGTACTTATGCTCTCTGAAAGTCATTTGCACTTTCTACGCTTTATAATTTTTCACCGCGACTAAAATGTCATGGGCTCTCGTGGTTCTCTGGAGTGGAGCACCCGACAAGGACTATTGCCAGAAAAACATGGATGTTTGTCAAATATGTACTACAGATGAGAGATGACCCTCTTGAGGAATTTTGGGAAGATCAAGCGACAAGTCATCAGGGCGAGTTGAGAAGACAATTGATAATCAGAGAAACGACCAGAGCGTGACACAGTGTCGTGTTCCAGGTAACTAAATGTCAGGGAATATTAATAATATTTGTAATTATAGATTCGTCTGTGTCCTCCCAAAAAGCGAAACAAGAGCTGATTCTATCCGATGATTGATCCATGGTGGGTTTTCGAGCCGGTTTCCTTGCGTGTGGCGCTCTCCATGATCATGTTCAGGTTACGTATATCCTGTCCCAACTACTAATAAGACAAAAGACGCTTTTTACAGCTTCTCAGTCGGCCACTTGTCATCATTTTGTGACAACTAAGATGGCCTGTGTGGTTTAAATGCTTTGATTTCTTATCACATTTCGCCTCCTTTGACTTTCGTCTTTGCTCATGATGTGTTCCGTTTAATAAAGCGACTCCATCATTACCATCATCCTATCAAATATTTTTTACTGTTTTCTCATTCATCACGAAACTTACGTGGAGTTTGTCCTTGTCCGCTACAGCATCGCATCCATTTGCTTTCTTCTGTTACTGTATTCAGTGTCATGTTTAAGGACCACATACATGTTATTGTCCTCCGAATCGCTAATATTGCCATTGTCTACCTTTTCTTAACCGCCTGTAGTTGTGTGTATTCGATAATCAAAACTGGTTCTCAGCAGCATAAATTCTACGGCATTGCTGAAGATTCTCTCCTTCAGTTCATACCAACTTCAACTTCAATTAGTGAGATTCGATGAATACCAAAAGCCAAATCATAAAGCATATCCTGAATGACATTTACCGAGAGGGGTCTAAGCGAGAGTTTGTATAAGCTCACAGTAAATGCTACTCAAGATCCGTTTGCGGACTGCCAGCAGTCTAAAACAGGAAGGACGACGTTCCATTCGACCACCCTACAAAGAATCCGTCTTCCAAGAAAATCTGCAGCGTTCTCGGAACATGCAAGCATGATGTACGATTATTGCAGCCATAAACGTATTCTCATATTAAGGCAGACGATTTTGATCGGTCAGCCAGCTATTCTGAGCAATAGTCATATTTTCATGTACACGTAGGTGTACAGGCAGCGTTAACCATAGACTTTAACGCTAACCTATTAATTTTGAGTTGCATCCGTGATCTTGATCTATACATGAATTAAGTTGCTCTCTTGACGTTCATATATCTAAACATCAACAAATCAGTTTTTAAAGTTAATAAAACATGCGACTTTAATTTTGAGCTTTCCCAGCCTGCCTCCTAGCAAGCTACAAGAAAAGCAGAAACAGATTCGTGTCTGAAATAAAATGTTGCAAGTGAAAAGTTATATGCGAAACGGAACTGACACCATTCATTGACTAATTTTCAACAGAATATCAAGGGTAAAAAATGTTGTGCTCGACAGGCAATCAAGAATATTTCCCTCCCTCATGTTTCCTTACGTTTCCACTTTTGTAAAAGCAAGCAACTAACTGTTAGCGTACAAATCTAAAGCAAAAGCTTCTAAAATTAGTGCCCGTCAAAAAAAGCACGTATATCCCATATTTCCAAGTCTTTGAGATAGAGAAACTTCCTAGATTTCTCTCAGCTTCTGTTTCTTCCTTCAAAAACACATGTGACAAACCCGGCGTTTTGTAAGCCGGCAAGTAATTTCATGTTGTCTCTCCATACAGACACCACCCATATTATCATAAGCAATTTTTATTCATTTCCCTCAGCTTGCTTCAAGTTGAATCATGTGGGTGTCGTTATTAAAAACACATCTGCACAAATGCCTCTAGAGAATTTGGCTCCTAAACTGATTTTTAGCTCAAGTCATCATCCTCCTCATCATCACATACAAGCATGCCCGCCAACGTCGGCAACCAAATTGCCAGAAAAATGATGCTAGAATTATTCTCAATAGTTTTCAGAATAAACCGAAGGGCAGGTATGACGTGGTAGCTTGCGAAACATTTTTCATAAAATAAACTGGTCTTGATCATTTTTGTCAGTTAACAGGAGAAGGTAATGCTACATTACCGGTTTCAACAATTTTTGTAACTCTTTGGCAACTGCGTTAACCAGTCTCGCCGAAACAGCTTAAAGCGTTACTGACAGACGCACATAAGCACGGACCCAATGAACCATAAGGTAGCTTGGAAGCTACCTAATACAAAATGTCCTCTCGTCATCAGCTCCCCATTTTGCGTTTTGCCAAATCTTCCGAGAACAGTTAGATTCGGAATAGCTTGAATACCCACAGTGAATTTCCTAATCTCTTGAAGCAAAACTTATCCCGTTGCAACTTACGAACATGAAGGGTAAGCAAAAATGAATGTTTTAAAGCCCATTGTTGTTTCTCGCTTTTCCTCACATTACCTTTTCATTTCACCTTATTGTTTGTTAGGAAGAAGGTTTATGACCATGATCTATGCGTAGGCTGATGAAGGGGTAAAGGATTAAATCTTTGGGAATTTTCTTCAAACAAAAATAGTCGAGAGTATTCCTGTGTCCAAATGCAAATTTTCTTATTGTATGTCACCGGGTTCATTGGATATTCAGCGTGTATTTAGTGACGAATACAAAGAGATTCACGCATGCCTTTTGTAATACAACGACATAATGCCCCAACAAACAGCTCAAACATGCAGGATCTTATCAGTTGGCACGAGTCTTTTTAAAACTTGTTCGCTTTCTTTCCAAACATCCATGTAACTTGGTACTGATTCTTGTAGGAAGTGATAAATAAAACACTTTAAACAAAGCTAATAAAGCCTTACGTTCATGTTTTTCACCTCCTTCGTTTACGACAAATTCTTTGGAACACGATGCTAATTCCATAGGTAATACTTGCCCGTATGTTTGACACTTTTGTCGTGTTTTTGTTCCTGAATAGAACCTTCGTCAAATAAACTTTTTTAAACAGTGTACGACACAGTCGGAAATGTTGACCATTGAGTAGTCGCGGGCTGATTGGTTCGGGGCTTGCCATCCATAAAAGTGGATCGCAAATTCTACAACTTTGTGACAGCATTGACGTACCTACACAGTTTTAGTTTTGATTGTGTTGCTCCTTAGAACGGTTATCACATTAGCAGTCTTTGGATTTATCAACATGAGCTGACACAAAACATTTTGATCAGTAGGGATTCGGGATATTGCGCAATCTCTCTGGATTTAGACTTGACTTTTGAAACTATGGGTGGGTTAAAAACTGTTCATCTTTACGAACAGAAAACTAGAAATATGAAACTTTTTAAACGTAAAAAATACGTTTTTCCTGGCTGGGGATGAGAAAGGAGAATAAAGCATGTCAGTGCATTACCGCGCTGTTTCCTTCCGCCATCGCACAGGACAAACGTTCCATTTCCTTGCGACTTTTGGTATTTTACTTGAATTTTAAGATCTGGACACACGAATCTCTTTGTATAATATCTCATTCTAGGTTTGTTCCAGTTTTGCACTCCCTCTTTGCTCCCTTACTTTCTTCCACTTATCCTCTTTATGTTCAGCGGGTTGACGCGATGTCTCCAAAGAAGTGAATATAATCTCACGGTCCAAAGGGCGACGAGAGTGACGGCGAAGAAAGCATTCAGACTTTTACGCTTACTGTTTCATCATCATAGCATTTGCATTAAGGAGAAAGCATTATGAGTTATGTGCGTACATATAGCGGAACCCGGTCTTTCATTTTAGGGCCGAGGATGGACACAGTGTTGTTTGCTCCAGCATCAGGCAGTGTCCATCGGACTCCGACTTACCGCATATTCCCCGGATGTCATCATTTTCCAAAATCCATTTTCTTCCTGACGTTAACATTTCACTCTCAAATATCTCATTCGTCACCGGCGTCTCGCTCTTCTTCCGTTGGTACGGCTTCCAGTCCAGATTAGACTGAAGGGCATCTACTTCAACTTGTTACTACGGTAACTAGCCGCGAGTTAAGTACATGGCCAACATGCACATAGACGTACAACTGAGTACGTTTGTATGTATGGAGGCTTAAAAAGGCACTCATCATTTGCTTCCTTCCATCAAATTTTATTATCAAAATCTGCAATCAAAAACTCGAGTTATTCTCTGTACGAAATATGAGCATTGAAGGATTCTATTTGGCTTTTATCAACGTTTTTTCACCAAAATTCATCGTCATTTACCCCTAGGTTTCTTTTGGTTTCTAACAAGGAGAGGAAGTGAACCTTCAGTATGAACAAGTGAGTCAAAGTCGAGTCCATCGTGAATATAAAATCGTTTCCCGTCCATTTGAATAAAAATGTAGTCTGGTTAAATTGTGCACACAGCAGCTTTTATGTCATTGTCGGATGAGTGGTCAGACGGAATTCTTTTCCCGGACGACGACGAATGAGACTTCAATTTCGTCGTGGCTCTTTGAGCATGCATGTAATTCTGATTTCTTGGACAGAAATGACCATGGTCCCTCATCCTATTTATTGCTTTATTTCCTTTACTACTCCTCATATTCATTAGCGTGGTTTATCGGATTCAAAATCAAATATACGAATGTCAGCAGCAAGTTCTAAAATCAGCATTTTCCATCAGCAATAATAAGAATGAGTTATAATGGGAAAGGCGAGCCCACTTTCAGTGCCAAAAAGCGTTCACAGTGAGACAGTTTTGAATCGACATTTCCGTACCAGTTTCCTCCCTTGAGCCAATTAATGCTTGAAGATCACGAAATGCAAAATTTCAGCCAAGTCCATGAAGTCGGTTCTGAAAAATAAATTAATGAGTTTCCCATAAGCCGGACGTTGCTTTCAGTCCAACTCATTTAGAAAAGCAGGAACGGATTTCAACAAGGCCAGGCAGGATTATGTCTGTTATTCACCAGCCGATATGCATTACCAGTAGTGCTAAGAGACATTCTGCCACTAATACGACTGGCTCATGGTACACCTGAGACACTGCCGAAGAAAGTTGATGATAAAATATTCGGCACTTGAAGCCTGAAGCGCTGTCTCTTTAAATTATGATCCACTTCGACAAAGCAGTAGTGGCTTACGGAGTGAGACTAAAAGACGACACCACAGACCCATAGTCGACCGGCCTTGCAAGGAAATGATGGATGGTCTTTCACGGCGGCAACCTGATATTAATTAAATGAACGACGAGAATACGAGATGGGATCAGCCTCATCTCCGCCGTCATGTTCTACTTCCGTGTTGTCTTGGTGGCCTCAACTTGCTTTCATCCAGAGACAACGACTGTCCCGTCCCGTCACATAATCACCCAAGGAATTGCTTTCTCTTTGCACAAGTCTGGATTATTCAGCGGTGGAGTGGCGTATACTCGTTCTTCTTGATTCTCATCCCATTACCGCACTTTGTCCTCGGTGGTGTTACCAGTACATGGAGCATCTTCGCACTTTGTCATACATGAGTGATAGCCAATATTATGTAATATCCACAAGGTCTGGTCTTAGGTATTGGCATTCTCAAGACTCATCTCATTTCCTTTCTTAAAAAATAATGGTTCTTGTCCCTCGCACCGCCACAGGTTCCATTTTATTAATGTTCTACGGCAGTAAATATTCCTCCAATACCTTTCCACTTCTACTGGAAAACTTTGAATTTCATTAACTGTCACCAAAGGTACATTACTTGTCTTGTAGGCAGTATTAGGATACCCGGTGACACTAATCTATCACATTCTTTCACCTCGCCCCAGGTATATGCGCCATTTACCTGGGGCAATAAATTATGTTTGTGAAATTTTCGTCTCTTTTCTCTTAAAACGTTTATTAGCAGTTGTGAAAATCTATTACCTGTCATCTTCCCAGTAAACCTCTTTCACCAAAAAAATAAAGTTTTGCATAAAAATGACAATAATATTTAATATCTTGCTGCCATATACCACAATGGTGTTTTGTACAGGCAACTTTGCCAATATTCCAAAACATTTTGAGGATTCAAACTCTTCTGTGATGACCGAGAGGTAGCATATTCCTTTATAAACACAGGTTGAATGTGATTGGGTTACAATTCGCAACCAGATATTGTTGAAGGAGACTATCTGAACAAAAAGTACTAGCATGAGCCTGATGTAAGAATTCGAGTAGTTGCTGGCTCTGAGAAATAAAAAATATCATTCGCTCATCCTAATTTATCAAACCAATTAAAAGGATGAGAAGAAGAGAGGCATGTTCCCCTCCTTCGTGGCTTTATTGTCCAATCTCCATCATGATGACAAGGGGTAAAACTTAAATGAGAGTTAGCACCATGAACGCTGTTGCTTATTAGCAAGTTCCTCTTTTCTCGCCGAGTAATCATTTTCCACCACCACACACATAGCATCCCCACCACAATTCCATGTTACATTCCAGTACTATATGGACAACTTGTCTGTATTTATTACGCCTTGTACATCTTCCATCATTAACCCTGTCCTATCCTCATCACAGTCATTTATTCTATACTTTTTTATCTCCCTAACATATCTAAACTTATTGAGCATTTCACTCATCCTCACGTTGCATAACAACGACAGTCAGTTTTCTTGGTCCTCGTCATCGTCATTCAGTGACTTTGAGACTACATTCGTTGAAGAAAAAAATGCGGAAACATAATATCGCAGTCTTGTTCAAAATCTGGTTTAATAACTCAGCGCTGCACACTGTATGCTTTTTATTATAAAGCAGTTTCGCTGAAAAGGCACACACCCGTCCCCTTGCCTGTGAAACTGTATCACCATCATCATTTACTGACTGAGCTCAATACAAACTGAATGGGAAATAACCCCAGTTTGCGGATTTGTACGTTAGGAAAATAATTCAGAGGGAGAGCAAATGATTCACCAGAAATAGTGACAAAAGCCCACTTCAATTAATACTAGTTCATTAAACAGATCAAGAGAATTGTGTTGATGGCGATGGCAGGAAACGCGGACGAGAAATCTTCTGCTTATCTTTACTACTTTTGCTGGGACTGCTAACGCCATCTTCATCGTTAAAGATCTTCTAGAAGATACAATCCTCATGCAAACGCATACGAGCAGCAACCATCATCAGTCATGATGATTATTATCACCGACGCTGTTGCTGTTCATTATACCCCTTGCCCAAATATAGAACGAACCACACACGGCTGTCAATCTTAACCTCGAACGTTTTCAATTAAGCGTCGCCTCGCCTTCATTTCAACTATCCTGCATATGAGCAGATATTCTAGTTTGTATTTTTGTATAACTTACAGTTGTTGCAATAGTTCGTCTATGGTCTGAAGCCAAATGTGTGGTCGGAATGGAGTGTGTGTGACTCCATGAGATGTCACTTGCTTTTTATTTAGCTGAATCTTATAGCCGGCTAATCTGTAGTTTGGAAAAAACTTTCTCAACCTATTCTTGCTAGGCGCTTACTAAGTAAAACTGAAGGAAGATTTCAATTATTTACATAATAATAGTAATTAGCAGCAAATGGCCTCCGGGTGGAGCCGTAGGAGGATAGGTCGATGAAACTTTGGTTGGATCTCTACACCCATTTATCATGAAAGATCACGTAAGCTAATGGCTTTAGCTCCGTTCCGTGTATTGGAAACAGTAGGCAAGTCGACAGAAGCCTTGTGTGTACTTGGACAGGGAGCATCCGCAATCAAAAAGATTCAGAGCCTCCTGACATGCATGTTAATGAGATTGGGGCTTTTGTTCTTGTGTTCGTCTGCTCAGCAGTTGTCCATTGAATAAAAGACAGGGTTCACACTTCATACACTTCTACACAACTGTTTACTGTCCTAAAACATAATAGCGGATTAGGCACACACGAAACCGGCTTTCAGCCCAACATCATAGCAGCTTTTTATGCATATATTCACCGACTTGTCCAACCGCAAATAACACTAGTAGCATCAAGTTACATCACCATGAACAATTTTGAGCGTATAATAGACATTTTGTTGTTTGTTCACACAATATCAACTTGCTTCATTCCGGATGATGGCAATTTAATTGCTACACTCACACCTTCTTTATGCTTTACGCGTAAATGCGCGAAATGCTTTCAAGTTTTTGAAATTGCAAAAATCCTGTTACAAATGGGAATCATCAGCCTATTTGACTTGCAAAATGTGTTAACGAGAAACAACACGACATGATCATTGTATTCACTAATTGCCGAATTTATATTTTTGAATACTGCTAAAAAAACTTTTGCAAACGTATTTCAAATGATTCTTTGACGTGGAAGGGTAGGTTAGATGTCGTCACTGGTACCTTTAACCGTATTCATTTGTATAACTTGCTTTGATGCTGTTCATTTCTTGGAAGGAAATGCAAGAATTTTAAACCGCATGTCATTAGTTTTGCTTTGTTGAATAATTTTAAAAATTCGGAGATCGGAACTGGGAACAAATTA
Organism: Sphaeridia pumilis; assembly: GCA_034698345.1. Classification (NCBI taxonomy): domain Eukaryota; kingdom Metazoa; phylum Arthropoda; class Collembola; order Symphypleona; family Sminthurididae; genus Sphaeridia; species Sphaeridia pumilis. The sequence continues at coordinate 4,844 of JAQGBJ010000611.1, read as the reverse complement.
AATCAGTGCTAAAACCTTTCGTCGAAATTATGTGACTGCTTAGAATTTGTGATCTGATCCTACTACATTGGTCCTTACAAGTTTGTCGAACATTTGCAGCTCTAATGCCAGTTTCTTCATTCGATCCACGAAAATAAATTATATACTTACGGCAAAATTTCGTCAATTAATTTCTCTCAAGCCAGTTGAAAGGCTTCTACGAAAACATGCTGTTCTGCCATGATCACATTGATCAACCTGAAAGATGATAAATGCTGCTTGTCAATAGCTTGTTGATAATTTCTGCCCACTTCAAGAAATCTGCTCATTTTGTAGGACCAACAAAATCACTAAGCTTTCAAAAGTCGGTTTTGAAAAAATGTACTTGATTGAGCAGAAGAAATAATGTAATAAAAGCGAATACATAGTAACTAAACAAAACTTGTGGAAAAACGGCAGAGAAACGTCAAGATGTCATATGATATGGCCAACTTGAACCTACTCATTCAGCCAATCAAATGGAATATGTCGTATTCAGCAAGACCCTTGTGAGTAGCCAAATTGATTTCTCAAGTAGTTTACCTATGCGGTTCAGTGAGTTTTAGTGTACGGGACTTTCTTCAAACCTTTCTTCGTTTACTTTCTCGAGTTTTTTCCAGGATTTTATTGTATAAACGTCATATATTACCTTCAAGAGCGATTCAAGTAACCGTCGCTTGATATCTTATGTTTGCTCTACAGTCCCGAGTAAGGTTCACCAAAATCATAGACGAAACTAAAGTCTTCTGCTTGGATGATTAAAATAATCACTCATGCAATGTATATCTGCTCTTGATTCCAATGTACTGGTACAATAATGAAACAAGAGTCAGTTTTCTGCGCAAGATTTTAGTACCTTTAAAAATCTTGAAGCTAGAAATTTTCTGGCAATTGTTCTTTGATTCCACCGGATGTGTGTAGAAGTACATGACAATTGATCTGCAAAGGTTTTATGAGAAGTGTAACGTAATGATTGTTTACACTATTTCTCAATTTACGAAGCACTTAGAGTCAAGCCATTTATCATGTATCCCCCTACGTGAGTGAGGTAGTGAGGATTCTGATGCAGCGTTTCATCCGTCGTCCTCGATCTCAATGTGAGCATTAATGCTTTCATCCATTGTAGCGGTTTTATACGAAAAGCTGAGCAGAAAAAATAACCAGCATCTAGCCAACCGGATAAAAGAAATAGTAAACATTTACCAGAACTATTGTATAAATGGACTTACCCAGGATTTTCGACACAAGAGTGATAAACGTAAATAATAATTGGACCAATGGAAATCGACAGTTCCCACTCAACTTTCTTTCTCCTAAAGAGACTACGAAACGGCATAGGGTCAGCTTGGATGTAACTAATGTTGGACAAAGAAAGGTGCCCAAGACATGTGAAATTGAATGGCTTGCAGAACTTTGAGCGAATATATAAGTTGTATATTTTGATATTCCGAGAGTATCTAAAATCAAAAATTTAGTAGTCCAGTTTAAACGATGTTCAAAAGCAGACTATGCTGTGCTAAACACTTTATGAAGGACAATGCACTAAACACAGAGAAACGGAAGGATTTAGGACTTACGCAGGCAATTTACGCTTGAAAATTGCTAGGATTATTTTAGATATGGCTTTCAAAGGGGACTCCGGCCTGTAGTTGCGTAGTTGTCAGCCGAGTTGAGTATACATTATTCCGCCTCCCTAGTGTCCGCGAAATATAACGCCGTACTATAAACCAGCTTTCATGGCATTTTCATAGAAGAAAGACAGAAATGGTCAGTAATAGAGATGCATTTCTAACAGCCACCCCTTTTCTTTCAAACAAACACATCTTTTAGTAAATCCCTGAAAATTCTTCATCTTTTTACAATCTCTCTTGGCTACTATGCTCTTTTATGTCCCTTTAATATTTCCCCTTTTGACAACGCGCAGCGAGAATTTATACATTTTCAAAATGTTTATGCGGATAAGTTTTGACCTGCTTAGATCAAGTTCTTTGTGTTTACCAATTCTGCAGAAGATTCCGATCGTCAACCGAAATTCAGAATTTAAAGTTCCAAAGTGGACTGGCATATATAAGATTGAATGCAGCAGCTCCGTTGCTACTGGAGTTGTGGTTGTGGATGGCGAGAACGCAGAACTCACTTAATAAAAACAAGATTTGATAATATTCGCCCACGTTACTTTGATTTTGAATGTTTCGCGATTAAACTCGATACGGTGGTGATCTATGGAAAGATGGCCTGGAAAGATAGGTACTTTTAGAAAACTTTTGACACCGCTCATAAAGTTATATCACCAACACTGAATTAATTCCACTTCACGCGTTTGAGAGAGTTTTTTAGCAAACAAGTATTGGATTCTGTATATACATCCATATCTTATTTCAGCCGTAAATGAATTGCACGCGATTCGATTTGAGCTGTTTATACTCATTCCATGAATGAAAGTTTTCACCGAAATTTATATATGCTGGTGAGTTCAAACTAAAGTACATAGCGCAATGCAGCATGACGAGGTTGATTAAAACTTAAATGTACGCGCTGTACGCATAAGCTGCAAGAAGTGGACTACTCTAAAAAGTTTATTAAAACTTTAACATGACATCGGCTGACTTGAGCTCAAGATGACATTAGCCTGATGCCGACGGGGTTTAGTTACCAAGAAAAGAGACCGAATGTTGAGCAAGTTTTCGGGACACAATGGGATTGCAATTAATACAGAAGGGCAAGCAGGAAAAGGTCGGCTGGTTAATCAAAGAGGGGAAGAACAAGCTAAGGACAGTGGATCAAACTACTATTTGAAAACAAGGTGAGTCTGCCAGAAGGACTTCTTTTACAAATTCATGCCATGTGCTTAGTCGGGCGGCCTTGTTACTATTTATTCGGCAATGTGTTTCATTTCAAGTCCCATTCCATTTTTTGACATTCATTTTTTACTTTTAGAGATTTCTATCAAGTTTATTTGAGATGTAAAATAATTTCTTACGCCTTTCATACATACACTGCGGCTATTACGGCGGTAGCTTCTTTTGGTCCCATCTTTTTAGAACAGAAAAGAAAGCTTCAAGGAACGTCATTCGTCTGATTTGAAAGTTGTACACGTTTAATGATAATCAACCGTGACCGCGTTGTTCCGTATGGATTTGTCCCACAAACTGGATCGTACTGTGTGCCATGGCCTTTCAATCTTCCGGATCATCATTGTCGTGTCGTCTCCGTCTTACCTCTTGATCATTCAAGGTGATCATCTCCAGCAGCGAAGAAATTCAAACCGAGTTCTGAATTATGCTCTTCCCTTTGAGTCTGCTCTGCGGTCCGTACATAGAACATATGTATTCTTCATCGTTCCCCATGTTCATAAAATGAGTTTAGCCTTCCTTCGATCTTTGCCGTTAAAATTCGTTTGTTTTCACCCAGCAAGAATCTCAGCATGAGAGATCCAAGCGGATCACCAAAGATGACACGGCTTATGCATCTCATATCCCGTGGAAAAAAGACAAGACGAACCCTTGTTGTCGTAGTAATGTTGCGACAATCGGTTTCTTATTTTTTTATTCTCTTCGTTCTTCAAGCTAATACTTCACGGCAGCATCTGTTTAAAGTTCTTAAGCATGCTTTGACCATTTGCTTAGTCTACCGACAAGTGCACCGTATAGTGTCGTTGGTCAAAGTGTTACATTCGTGCAAGCAACTGTCAACGCGACAGGACATAATGACGCTGCCTTGAAATCTCTCCTTCTTTGTGTTCACGGGTTGTCTCCCACTGGTTTTTCCCTTTAAACTTTATGAATTCTTCCGAATATTTCTACTTCAGGGTAATCTAGAATCAAAACGTATTACAAAAACATATTCAAGTAAATTCCTTCCTGCTTTTCAATTTAGCCATAAAAAGTCATCATTACACTTCTTATGATTGGCATTTAGCCTCAAAGATATTCGTTGTCCCGCTTAACTAAAATCTAAGACATTGTGAGTTTTCAATTCCCAATAAAATCATTTACAACCCATAAAGTAATCACGGCATTTAATGAATCTTTAGCACTCCTTCAGACAAGGGTTCACCTCGTAAAATTTTTCACGCCTCGTTTTCTGGTCTCGTTTGTGCCTTCGTAGATCAGCAATGACCACTTTAACCATGGCATCCTGTATCAGCAACGGAAACAAAATTATAAAACGTTATCAGGTGCGAGTAATAATTTATATACAAATCAATAAACTTTTGATCCGTTTTGCTTGATGATCTTGCTTTCCACCACTTCGGTAAAGGCAAGACTGAATGAACCAATAGCTTTACTTTGCAGAAATTGATACGGCCGTAAAAAAAGCCACACCTCAAGTCACTAAAGCAGATAGCATTGAACAAACATCAAACAAAATGTCAGATCACATGTCTGATAATTCGATTTAAAATAATAGTCAAGGGGTGGCAGATTCAGTAAATTTTTCAATTACGAACAAAGATCAAGAGCCAAAAGTACCTTTAACTTTAAGCAGATAATTGTACTGTATACTCTAGTACGCATTTAAATGTTAGCTCTCATTAGGAAGAACAAAAACTATTGAACTAAAAAAGTTTGCTTCACGTAGAATGGTCGGGAAAGAACGAATTTTAAGTGTCGTGTGGATAGATACGAAAGACATCGCTACTAATATGTTCGCAGTTAGTTGCTACAGTGCATAGGCTACTGTGAAAACTCACATAACATCCATCCAGTGTAATTCATCTACAAAGAACGTAAGTGTTATGTGTAGGATCGAAGGACAATTTTTCTTTTTACGATCTTTTCAACTAGGAGGAATTCGCTCTCAAGAGAATTAAAAGTAATTCCGAA
>JAQGBJ010000610.1:0-36238 GCA_034698345.1 Sphaeridia pumilis | reverse complement strand
CGAGGTTAAAAATATGTTTCCCCTCATTACTCAAGCTAATGATCCCATGACACGGGGAACGGACTACGAATCTCACTCCTGGTATTTATTGTCTCTGGATGCCAAGTAGAAAAATTCCTTCTTCTGATTCCGTACTAGGTACTGCTGCAATAGAAATGACTTCAAACGAGCAACTTGGAGCAAGCCCTACTTTGAGCAATTTCAAAGATATGAGCAACCACCAGAAACCGTCAACTTGTTGACAACAGTTTTCCATTTAACCCTTTCCCTTATGCTATTTTGTGTGGAATTCTTGAATCTTGTCAAATAGGTATTTCCCAATTGAAAAATTTCAATCAGCTCCCCTTGCATTTACTTTGCTCATCAGGTTCCAAGTATTTGGCTCATGACGAAACGGTGTCACTTCCTGCCAAAGAAGAACTAATCACCGAGATCATTTCCGTCAAGAGATAATTTGCCCATACCAAACACCAAAAGGGTGCTTTTTTTAATAACCAAAAGACGAAGACATTGCGAACAAGTACCACAAACGTGGCGCCCGAGGAAGTACAACTTATGGAACATGATGATTTGGTATTCGACAAAGAATCCAATCAAGTCTATTATTTATGCCATGTAAATTGCCTTTTCGAACCTGTTCAAAAGTAAATCATTTCTCTCATCTACCATTAAAGCTTGAGGCTTTTAGTGGGGCCGAAGTGCCGAAGCAATGGTAACACAATGGGCCACGTTCCAAGGAACGTCACCATTTCAAAAGTATTGTAATTCCTCCACCACATGCTAAGCTCATCAGCATTGGGACTATTCGTTAATCGATAATCGGTTCACGTTCTTCAGCTACATAACTTGTAACGAAATGGATGATGATGCAAGTTGGAGCCGCAGGGTGAAACGCTGATGAAATATTGTAAAGCTTTCTCAACTACTGGATTAACTGGATCAGATTGGCGGACCTCGATGTAATCAAAGAATGTCATGTTGGCCGGAAGCTGGTTATGAACAAGAGTATGTAATGAATCATATAAAAATGCCTACCTGTCTGGTACCGCATCCCTTCAACGGAAGTTCCAATGTGGACGTGAGTAACCCGTTTCCCTTGGTGTAGCAAGCGCTATTTCGGTCAAAGTCCGAATAAGCGAGTCCCCAAAATGGCTCCTTGAAGCTCAGCTGTACGAGCATAGAGCCTGCAGCGCAGTTCAAATGGGCCTGGGTCCGGTTGAGGCTGATTTGGGGGTTCAAAGTGTCCAATTCCGTGACTTTACCAGCTAAAGTGGCTCTGGGTGGAAGACCTTCGGCGTACTCCTGGTCGATTCCTTGGAGACCGTAGTTTGACTGGGCGGTGGCCAAGCGGCTTGAGAAGCCTGCCACTGCTAGCAGAAGCCAGGCGGAGAAGTGGTTGAGTCTGGGGATAAAATTCAAACTGTTGATTAATATTTATGTGACGTTGGTCAGATATCAAGATCGATATACTGTAATATGTAGTGGTTGTTGTTGTGAATGAAATTTTTCGACACTTTGACTTGACTGTAGGCTGTACACGTAACTGTTTTGGCGCTGACAACCTGTAATTTGGCAGTGGAGGTTTGCACGATTTTTGAATATGGGCAAATTAAATGGAAGAGAAGCTTCAAGAGTCTGGGCAAGAGCTTCAAGTCTGAAGCTTCACTGGCAAAAGAAGTTGGAGCTTCCAAAGGATACTGAAATTATGTTTTTGAGAATGCACAGGAAAGTGTCGTTAAGATGCACTTAATTTTACATTTGAGGCACTTAAACTTGGATATTGGTGCGTGAGAAAAATTGTGCAGAGGATCTTTGGATCTGGAATTCTAAATAAAAAGCCTTAAGGTAAGTTAGCTGAATTTTTAGCTTTGGAATCTCTTTGATTTTGATGGACATCAGATGCTCATTCGCCACGGTTCAATACACCTTGAACAAGCTTCGCTCAAAATCAAGATAACTGCAAGTATATCTACAATTTGGTCAACCCTACAATTTAAAATTAACTTTTTTCCCTCTCAACGCATGATTCACTTGATATTTTTTCTTGACGTTTCTCTCTCCCTAATCATCCATCATCATAAGGGCGAGCAATGTTGTAGTAATGAAATCAAATTTTATTCTCCAAGGATTTCAGCACGATTTCCTTTGCTCTCTCATCCCAAGCAACGCTTCCGTGTTCTCAAGTCGACAGCGGTACAATAAATAAAATGCACTGAAATGTTATGAAATTTCCTCAAGTGTTGTTATTATTACACCTGTTTCAAGTACTGTTGAGGATGTTCAAAAGTGTCGCCGCCGTTTTGACGTATTTTGAAAGAGAGGGCGATAATGCGTTTCGGCAAACTCGTACATTAAATCCAGTTGAACAGGATTTGGACTGACGGAAACTGGCTTATAGCTTTGCATTTGAAAACGTGCGAAACCGGAAACGGTTCAGCACAGAAGCGTCAAGAATCCATGCATGCGCCGTTCAGGTTGGCTCACTTCGGTGTCGAGGAGCAGGTGACAATGATATGGTCGTTGCCACCGCATTTTAGCATTTCAGCCAATGAAGAAGCGTATACATACGGTTAAACCGGAACAAGAAGCAGTGAAATTACACAACCGTTTGACACTCGTTCAACCGGATAAAATTTTCTTTGTTTTAGTATACACACCTCAGCTTTAGCCTTTGAAAGAGCAAGGAAATTCCTTGCCATTTTACTGACACAAGACGTAAAAGACAAGGCGCGCTGCGGGAGTCGTCAGCGTTCATGTATCTCGCTTACACTTATTTCTTGAGGTTCAAGAGTGGTAACGAGATCTGTTGCTGCCTCCACACGGTAATAATGATTGAGGTTTTATTACACGGCCGTCAGAAACAGGATCACACCTTTTATATAGAGGATGATGCTGATTATAACCAGCTGTATATGGGTCTTGAGCCTATAACTGAGTCTTGTTGACAGTCAAGCTTATCCACCCTCTAAATTTTGTCGTTCCAGGTTCAAGCCCTTGTATCTTGGTGAAGAAAAACTTCAGTGAAAAGATTTGGTTCATTGTTTGCTACACTTCATTGTTTCACGGTGGTGATTCCGGGTTTCAGTTACGTTGTTTAAAAAACAAACGGGTCTTTTTGAAGATAATGCAGGTGCTGCATTATTTTGTTTTAAGCAAAATTTCGGCTAACGGTATTATAGACACCAGTTTTTCCTCGGTTGAAATTTTGGCAAAGGTATTGATTGCTGTGTAATATTCATGATATCCAGTTCTTTGGACTACGTCACGGCTCGCTAGAAGGTTGACACAACATAAAAACCTGTCTTTCTGCAGGCCCAATGACTCAATGCTATTCATACGTAATGACAAATGATGAATCGTTGTCAACTTAAAACCTTGTTTGCTACGATCTTGTTGAGTCAAAGCTTTGACTTGGAGGTCAGGTGTCTCTGTATGTTTCTTAAAGCAAGAAGCAATCAGCTTAAAGTTTTTTTATGAGTGTAGGCGACGAGGACTATTGAAAGTGAAATCGGCCATGCTGATCAAGGTAAGTGTTGGACCAAATCAGCCGAACGTGGACGAGTTGAGATGGCGAAATTCGATACAGTAGTACAAAAATTGCATGTTGGGTAGCGCTTAGCGTTTATGGAGCTCCAGTGGCGTAGCGTGTCCATTACATCGTTTCTGTTGATAAGACTGACAAAAAATTACATGTACATCTTGCCAATGTTGGGTTTTAAAGGTGGGTTCGTTTTTTAAGTATTTTTTTGCAAATTGGCCCTTCCTGCTGCTGCCGCTCGTTCGTCGTTTGCGAATTTGCACGCGAAATTATGCACGCAAGAAACATCAAGAAGGTGGATAGACAAAGGAGCGGCAGACGAATAAACTGTATTTAGTTTCATTATGGACTAAAGCGAAGGGTGAGGGCGGACCCGTTCGCGATTCGGATCAGATCACGGTTTTTTTGCAATACCGCACGAAATGCGAGATGGTATTTTAACAGCGTTATAAAATGTGCTAAAATGACGTCATATAAAATGGTTTATAATGGCGTTAGTACATAGTATTCCCGTCATAACGTTTGGCGGCCTCTCTCAGCTGCTACAAAATCAGTAAGGGAAATTGCCTTTGGGCCAAACTGTTTGATCTTGTCCGCTCATAATGGATTTTGTATTGGCAAAAAAAGTAATAATAAACATATGACGAGAATAGCTTCGGTATTCTATAAGCTCCAAAGATAATTGATTCTTATAAAAAGTGGATGCCAGTCGGTAGACTTTGACGAAATTTCTTTTTAAATTTTGCCTGACTGGACATGGCGTTTGACTAGTCTTTTAACACGTAAAACAAGGAGCTGATTGAGTCGGCGAGCCCATTTTCAATTTTCGCATGATTAATGAAGTATTGTGGTGAAATTGATTTTCGATGGACCGGAGCACGTCGAGGCTTTGGTTATTGAATGATCTTGCAGAACCAATTGGCGAATCTTGAATTGAAAGTTGACGCATAGTTTAATCAAGTATTTGTTTACACCAACTAAACAAACTGGAAAGTATCAGTGTGTATTCCTGTCTAGCAAGTTTTTTCCATGAAATTAAACATGCGGTAAGTAGGTGGTATATAATTACTCTTCTGGGATTATTCTTGTTCTTGCGGTTAGCTCATACTCATAGATCAAACAAAACTAGTTCTAGCGTGAATGAATTGGAAGGAGCAATTTTACAAGTAAATAAAACTACATTACTGTGTGTCAAATGCCATGGGGCAAGTTCTTTTGATTTCAAACTCATTTACCTTGGTCATAATTTTTACAGAGTACAATTTTTACGAACAGCGTTGGCGTTCTCCTTGCTTGCAGTAAATTGAAAAAGTTAACGCTAATTGTCTGCAGTCTGCGCTCTCCTACAAGCGGCCTTGAATCTAAAAGCTCAAATACTAAATGGATGTGGTTACAGGTTCAGCAATTTCAAAGGGCGAGGCGGCATAGTGTCGTCGTCAGTCAAGATGAACCAAGAGATATATTTGTGATCCAACATGTGCTTTTTAACTGTGAGATTCACCTGTGCGAACCTCATTGTTGGCTGTTTTATCATGGAATTGTTGTATGTGAAGAGGATTATAAAAGAAGGGCTACAGGACAATTGTTCTTGTTTCCTTAAGGATGGTCTCTGCGGCGCCCTCTTTGAGGCCTTGACGATGATGCCTTGGAGGACCTTCGTAATGATTGCTGAAGCTGATGTCATTTTAGCTGGGCACGTTTACGTTACGTCGTTGTACATATGTTAACGTGGGAAATTGTAGCCTTAATTGCATGTGAAGCATTGATATTTCTGACATGGTTTATATTTCACATAGCATCACTGTAGCATCAGGTTGCTGGTTCCGAGCTTTGAACATAGGTACAACATGGGAGCGCTTTACTGTTGAAATTTTAGATTTTTTTTATCCAGAAAAATGATCTCTTAATTTCACTCTTCCTGACAGCCGTAACAATTTCAAGGTTCTGTTCTGTTTACAATTCTTCCAAGAAAAGAAGCTCTTTTGTACTTTTGTCAAAAAGCACCCAAGTAATGACTTAATTTGCACTTGCGTTACGTATTCAGACAAGACAGATTGTAATTTGATTCCCGAACTCCATAGCCGAAAGCTGTGAAATTTGCTCACAGTAAACCATCAAGCCATAAAGTAAAGTCAAGTTTTTCGGGCTTGGCTAATAAACAGGAAGTTTAGTCTTGGTCATAAAAACCAGAATATGGAATTTATACACACGCTCCAGAAAAACAAAATTATACTTTGTAGACTTTGTTCACACATTCAGCCTCGCTTTTAAAAGCGCACACCTGAAAACGTCGCAGATGAAATTATACACTGCCACAAAATTCTAATTCACAGTCAAGACAGTCTGAGATCTTCCTCAGATCTGTATTCAACATCTGTTGGGAAACCGAGGTCGAACATTACAAATTCACATTTGACAATGTACTTCACTAATGCTTTAGCTGCAATTATGATGATGAGTTTGCCGTTCGCTGTGATGTACTGGACCAGATTCAGCCTTGAGTGGCATTTCAAAGGTGTGTAAGCGTATAATCTTACGCTTCCAGCGGCGCTGCCTTTCAGCTAATTTATTTTCTCACAGGTAAGCAATACATCAATCACCTAAAGAAGAAGCAGACAACACCCAAAAGTGTCATCTGGTCCAGCAAATATACTTGTAACTTGTCCATCATCATTTTGCGAATTTTTGCACACGTGTTCCGTAATCCGCTTAGGAAACAGCAGCTTTTGCACTCTCATTTTTATTCTAACCGGTCCCTATCAAAATGGCAGTAACAACCACTTATTTAGACGTTTCTATCGAACATTAGCGAGTGATTCATGACAATTAAAAAAAATCTGCAAAAATCCCTAGTCTCTAACCAAGCATCCCAGAACCAGAACCGCGAAACAACAAGATAATTTTTTGCAGCGTTTGTATTGTATCTTACTTTTAGTTAGTACCCGGCATACTTTCTCATAAGATTCGACTTATGAGATTCGACACACACAATACAATAGCAGGAAGCTAGCCAGGGATTTGCATCGTTGATTTTTTACCCGGGAAGAAATACAAGTTGGGATTTCCTCCCGCCTCCCCAACTTTGACTCGTGACACAAAAGGGGAAGGGGCATCCGTGGGTAAAATTTATACCGTGTACACATATGCCGTCAAAGAATTTTCGCAATTGCCATTCTACCCGCCTCTATCATAATAATAATGACGCTACAAGTAATGCTTTTGCAGCTGCTGGTTCCTGTAACGCTAGTCTTCTAAAAGTCTTTGTGTTGTCTACAGAAGAAAATGGATCTACAAGTTGAAAGACGAGGGTCGCCCACAACATACTTTACAACAGTCGTAGTCGCTTATATAGGGATTTCCACAAACTAGTTCAATTAAAAATGCCTATGAAATCCCAAGTATTTCTCCTCACAAGTATGTACAAAAATGTGTACACTGGTTCTATGGTTAGAGAAATTACACCTCAGGAATTCGGCCACCGGGAAGGCAAATAAAGATAATAATAATTCCAATGGAGCTTGTCGAAAGCTTTTTAAGTCGACCGAAACGATTTCGCCCATGCCCGCATTAAATGGTCTCAAGAGAAATATACAAGCTCCTCTATAGGCCGATGCGAACTTGGAATTGAAAAGTGTACACAGAAAGTGAAAACAACAAGATTTACGGCTCGAAAAGTGCCATTGGGAAAAATAGAGACATTTGAACTGATTTCCGACCGGCAATAAATTCATGTATCATCCTCCGTAGCCTCTATAATTGCACTTGGTTACGTCTTGAAATTATCCAAGCTGATAAAATTGGATAGGCCGCAATTTAAATTATATTGTGTGTCTTCCTAAGTTGACGTTCAAAAGGAGTGCAGGGGGCCATGTGGACAATTTCAAAAAGAAATACTTGAGCTTCACAATCTCTACCGGCCCCATCATGAGCAGTCATTAAAATTAGCCTCAATATGCCCGAGCTTCTGAGTAATTGCAGCCCGGAACTAGTCACTCCGTCATCGAAATAAGCGGAACTTGAAGCATTGAAATTAATGAAATGTCATAACTTGTACATCCCACATTCCGTGTCGGCTTAAGCTGGCTGGATGGAAGAAACAATTTTCGTCTGAATTTCTCAAGTCTGACGACTTGTGCATACCAAACAGAATCATTTGCCCATTGCGTAACTGGTGATGACTTCAAAGGGCAATTTTCCCCAAGGATTCATTATGCATACATGAGAAGCTTTTTTCCGCATGCACCTAATCGGTTATGCAGGAAAGACGCTGTCATATAATATATAATTTTTACGCTAAAATGCATGTGAGATGCACCAGATAAACTGCGGGACGCTGAAGTATATAATGGGCTTGACTTTGGGTCTGCTGAAGTATCAAAATCGCCCAATGTGAAGTCACTAGAGGAACTGAACGGAATGAAACCCCTGTATAATTTAATGCATTTTTCAGCACAATCAGCTTGGTTCATAACGATGAGCTGTGCAGCTCCCGAAGGACCATCGGATTCTAACGAACAAGACGAACAAGTTATAATATTTCCGGCAAGTTGTGAGAGAATGTCTTTGATATTTTATTTCGAGACTTGACTTGCTGCTATTATGACTTGATATACTTGAGCTTCTTTTGATTATCAGTCATCGGCGTGCCAAAAGAGCCGGGCGGGAGTTTATGAAAATGATATGTGCACCTGTTCAAGCCATCAATTCCGCAATGGGTATCTGCATCAGAATCGCTGATGCAGTCCTACGCATTCGCACGCATTTGGTATTCAGAAGTGATTTTGTTTGCTACTCGTATCGTACTTCCTGATCCATCAGAAATGTTTCAAAGAGGCGAGATTTCGGCAAATGTCATTCTTCTTCTTGATCCCTCGGAAACAGAGATTACATTTGATACCAACATGAGATTCTTGCGAATTTTTACACGAGATTCCCTTTCATCCCGAAGACTTTAAAAAATAAAACCTGTTTCTCCTCAACACATACACACACGCTCTTTTGTGGTTTTCATCAAAATAATTGGTCCTTTCAGGCCCATCAAGCTTTTTGATTATCGTCATTTGCTATGGTCACTCGCTTTTGTTGTTCCTCGTCATCTACCTGCACACTTGCACCGCAAACATGAAGGAAACAATTTTTTTTCAAAAATTTTGCTCCCTTGTCCATCATTTTCGGACAGCAAGTTTCAGCTCAACTCAAATTGTACAACGTATTGTTTCGTCATAGTTGAGAAAACAAATGCCAAATGTCGTTTACACGCAATGTAGTAGTCTCTATACACTTTTAAATTCAGGCCGAAAAGTCCAAAACGTCTCACACGCTTTCGAACCTGTCATCAACAAATGTAACAAATACCAATGATGTAATTTGGCTCCTAGCATTTCGATTCCGCCTCGCAATTAATTCGTATCAATCAATACCTTCCGTAGGCTCACCACCCCCAAGAAGTCCAAAATCAAGCTTCAACCATATGGGCCCACACGAATCCTGCTATCTTTAAAACCTCATAAATGTCCTTCAGGCAGGCCCACGTAACTCTTTTTATTCTTGTTGGTTGGTATTCTTCCTCAAGCCAAATGCCGACCACCAAACAACCTTACTCAACAATCGCGGAATGTGGGTCTTGCCCACCATTCTAACTCATCGATCGTCGTCATGTACTTTAACAAAAGCAAACATTCAACCTGTGATATTACATGGCCGTTATACAATCTCGAAGCGTCCTCGTTGAAGTTGACTGCCGGCTGCGAGAGAGCTATCTTTGGGCACACTGAACGCTGCATTGGTTCCACCTGTTCACTCGCTTCTTGGATCAAACAAGGCAAAAGTGAAAGTGTTTCCTTGCACAATATCAGCGAGTATCATAATAATTTGCAATAACCAAATAATCTGCAACGTTCCCTTTTTATGTATACAAAGTACACGTTCCTCCCTTCCTTTGCTTGTTGGACCTCCTTTGGAGGAGTCTCTCTTGATTGCATAAAAGAGAGCAAATTTGGGGGGAAACCACGTAAGAAGAGAGTCATGATTCTTTCAAAAGGCAATTTGGTCGAAACTCTTTTCAAAAAAGGAGTCTGCACCAAAGAGAGAGAGGGGGAGATAGACAAAAGGAGCAAAATTGATATTCATCATCGACTTGTGTTCTTTCTTTGAATCTTCTTCTCACATCTCGCCGTGGTAATTGCATCGATATCGAAGTTTGAGCTGTTATCGAACATGGACCATTGGCACGCTGTGTTGCACATTTTTGAACGCCTTCTTCACGCATCATCTGATACGAGAATGGCACAGCCATACACCTGATTGATTTTCAGTTCCATGGCATATGCTGCTCATTTAAAAATGTTGGTGCTGATGCAGGCTATTGTTAGCTTGCAGATCAGCAGGACAAAAGCTTACAAGAAAGCCAAATTGTTCACCAACTCAGTTTACTCCCCGTTGTTTATTTGTTTGATTAATTTTCAATCTGGGCTTGGTTGTTCGGAAGTCTGAATTTGGCTACGTGGGCATCTGGTAAACCTGATACTCTCAACTTGACTTGAGATTGCATCACACATTACACCCGAAGCAACCTGCACGAAACCAATAAACAAGAGCGAAACCAGATACGGAAACCTGGAACTTTTTGGGAACAACCGGTTTCTTTGGCATTAATTGCACTATGAGAATGGCAAGATTTAAAGATTCAGAAGATTTCGAATCTTGTTCTGGTATTTAATGTCATTCCAAAAAGGTCCAGCAGGAGAGTGAAGCAAAGGTTGCGGTGAGTTTGGTATAATTTAAAATTATTGACAACGGCGAAGCCAAACATCTATTATACAAGTTGTATATAATGTTCAAGTCATGGAGATTTTGACGCCTACGAGCTCTAAAACAAGTGCAGACACCATTAAATATAAGGCAGAACTGTAAAAACGTAATGCAAGTAGTACAGCAAGACCTTGTCCATGCCAAAAATGGCAAAAGGTGTATATATATTCGTGTTTCGTTGGCTGAGAGAGTATGGCTGAAGTTGGCTTGGGCTCACTTTCGAATTCTACAATGGCCCATAATGCTAGTACATCAATTGATAGTCAACCAGCCACCTTAGTGATATAGCAATGATGGAAGCGGTTGAAGAAAAGGTGATAAGCTGAAATCATATACGTTTTAATGGCGAGGAACAAATATGGCATCAGCTTCAATCTTCAATATCCTCAAGCCAACAATATTGTGCAATGCTTCCTCAGCGAGGGCCTTAAGTCGCCTACATGAGGCCTTGGCCTCTTATTATTACAAAGTCATATATGAAGCTTGAGCATGTGACTTCAGTTTCATATTTTCTTTTGCGAGTGTTAAGTGGACTTGAATCGGTGCATCAACAAAATTACGCCTCCAATCAAAACTTTAGCAACAGGTGGCGCAAATTTGCAACGGCTGTCACTCTTCCAAAGAGGGGTTCCTTAAAACGTCATCTCGTATACTGAGATAATGTAACTTAATCGCCTTTATGGGAAGAATTCTGGTTGCTGCAATGAACCTCGACCGACTTGGAGAATTTGAGTGACATTTTCCACGTGCAGTATCTGATAAGGGTGCTGTAACTTTACAATTTTTTAAGAAACTAGTAGGTCAAAAAATCACGTCTGTTTGCTCAACAAAAAGCTTTTACAGGACGCTGATGCAAAGCTTCAACATTATTGAACAATACGAAAAAACCACAAAACATTCTGTCGGGTCAGGAGACAATGAGTTATTAGTATGAAGTGAATGCAAAATCAAGGCTGTAGTGGTGAGAAGAACGGAAGGAAGTCATACTTGTTGTCCGCCATTGTTATTAGGTGGTTGACGGGAAACGATATTATATGTAAAGCCAGGCATTTGGAACGCAGTTTCTGACATTACACAGAGATCAAATCCGTATGATAACATTACGTGTTGTTTCAGACTATTCAGACAGATTCCCACCACCAACAGACAGTTCAAGTCAGGACTAATATTGTTCAGCTCAAAAGCACACAAGTCTAATACTGTATAGCCAACATCACGTACTTTAACACAGTTACTCAAAATGACAGCAAAATCTCGTAGAACAACTACTTATACTTGGTCATAATCTCATTTTATATTCTGTTCCACTCTCATCCTCGTCCATTTCTGCTCAGGTAACGGGTTTGTAAATTAAAAGCTGCCGGGAATTCTGCGGTTTTGAGCTTACTTTGACTTTTGATATTTCCTGTGTACATGTGTGTATGAACTTTAGAAGCCAGTAAAACTTTCGTTACCCATTGGCGAATTTCCTTGAATCAAGTTTTGAGCCTTTTCAGAGCCATAGCCATTCACTTAATTACTGCCGCCGCTTCCACCAAATTCATTCTCACCTGCTCCAACTCCAAAGTACCGAAAGTGTATCCGGTACAGCCCGCCTTTCTTCCATCAACATTTCCTTTTAACGATCGAATTTTCTTGTTGGTAATTGAGCTGTTGCTGCTGTGTTAACGGCACTTTTTGCCGATTCTGACCGACAAGCCATCATGGCGTTACCACCTTTGAAGTTAATTTGAACCTGCTGCTCCTCATCTTGATTTGTCCACCCGCAGAGCAATTTTGCTACCAGCGGCATGTATGTTCATTACAAGGGTTGAAATTGCCAAGTGTCAAAGATGTATTCAGAAATAGTTGTTGTTCAACAATCTTGTAAATAACATAACGGACTTGAGAATTCTGGTTCAAAGTCACAAGCAACTCCTTATTGCCTGATTTCTTCGTTACTGTGAACCGATTCATTAAACTCGTCCAAAGGAACAATGCAACTCACCTGTCTTTTACCGCTTCCAAGAACAAATTAAAGCCGGCTTAATTACGACAGTAACAGTGGCCGTCCGCGGTTACAGTAACAACGATGGCATTCCAACACGTACTATTCTTGATTTTTACGGTTCCTCGTCTTGTTGATCAATAATAAACCTTTGCCATTTTGCCATTCACATGAACGCAAATAAAGTAGACAGAAACTTGTGTACACTTTGGTTTACCGAAACTGTAAAATGTGGTGGTTTTTTGACGAGATGCAAAAGATATGGAGGGAGACGTGAGAATTGTTTTTGCCCACGAAACATTTTCTCAGACTGGCCTTTATCAGCAAGCAAGTAAATAAATGTTGATGTGGGGACAGGTAAATATTTGAAAGGCTGTGGCGGCCGCGTTGGGTAATAAAAATGGTTGTTAAATGGACTTGGGTTAGTGTCCGGACAGTAGTCTCTGAAGTAGTCTGATGACATTTTATTTTTTAGAGCCTTAAATTATCTTAAAACTTATATATGATTACAACGGCGGCTGGACCTTGACAAGGCTCCTTGCCGAACTTTATGGCCACGAAGTTGAAACTGAACGTCGAATATTTCAGCGCTTCATGGATGAGCCAAAAGTTTATGGCTTGGTGCTCGTGGTATTATTTACAAACAAATCCACAGGTGAGCATCTCAATTCTCATCAAGAGACAATACAAAAAGACGCATACATTATGATGCACCTGCTAATACTGTAATAACACATTTCCAGTTCGTGATTCTACGCACTTCCTCGTCACAGTCGGAGGGACTCTTGATGGCGGCCACCAAGCTTTGAAAAATGTTTTGCTCATCAAATCTCAATCCCTTCCGTTAAATTCATGGATGTAAGATGGAGAGCCATAAACCACGAAACGAACAATAACAATTCAAAATTAAGCTTGTAATTAAGCAACTTTATGGCCGTTTTTTCATACTGCAGCTGTGATGCAACTTGGAAGCAAGTCTCATCAATCCATTTTTCCATAAATGCAGTTGAATAACGTTTTGGAATAGTCTCATACATTTGAAGTTGTTACAGTTTTTAACCATTCCCACGAGATTGGGCAAAGCTTTTCAATGAATATGGATTTAGATTGGGTCAGACACGCCGCCGAATTGTTTTGAAAGTATCGGGACTGAGAAAGACAGACATGCGCGCCAAACGCTTTGATCGTGCGCTGCGCTACATGAATTTTAAAATTGACTTCGATTTCGAAGCCAAGCTGATTGATCTCCTCCGATCCTTTGAGTGACACTTGAGAGATTTCTCTTTAATGTCAAAATGTACATATCAGTTGCAATCAATAGTCTGAACTCTAGCCGAATTTCGTGTGACGTTTTGCCAAATTACAGGTGTCAAGTAGCAAACTGAAGTATTGCAAAGTTACTTTAAAGTAGCAACAAAAATAAGTGACTCACCTCGCCATGATAGAATCCAAATTCCAAATGTGTCCTTTTGAAACCAACCAAACAAATTACTACTACTTTAACTTGTTCTTGGGATGACAATCCCGTAAAAGGCTCTAATGAATTTTTGGAACGCTTTTAAGGTAGTTGCACATGCACTCCCTCAGTCACACTTTCATGAAACTGGCCAATGAATTCCAGCTCGTCCAAAACACTGTCTCTTGCACACCTGACGTCTGATTTGCTTCACTCCATTCTGGTTATCGGCGGCGCTTCCATTTTGAAAACACTTTTGGAATTTTCAAACACACTCGCGGCGACACAGAGCTCCGTCGTCACGTCCAGTTCCTCGTGGACTGCTGATTGAGCTTCACCTGCATTCATCAAGATTGGAGCAGCAAAGGCAACAGGTAAATCTTGTCTTGCTGTATACTGAGCTCGCAATATTTTCCTCCTCTTCTTCAGGATCCATCATGATCGTCAAGGAGATGCAAAACATTCATATACCTTTGCTTACATTCTTTTTCCCCTTTAAAAAAGCTTGGGACTATGATGGATTCTGTGCCGCTCTTGGAAGGTAGCGAAGGTGTGCTGCAACAATCCATATAATGGCAAGGATGCTGCAGTACAAGTGGGATTTGTTGAACGTAATGTTCTTTTAGCGTTACGACTATTGCAGTGTAGCAGTGGGTTATGTACAAGGACGTTGTTGTTATACATTCTCGTCTCTTTCAAAAGGCCAGCAAGAAGATGTAATGTTTTGAAAAAAAGGTCTTGAGGTTGTTACTGGGAGACACAGGTGTGTCAATCTGTAATTTACGTTCAAGGGAATCCGGAAATTGCCGAGTCACTGGATATCAAACGAACGAGTTTTGGACAGGGTGGAGGAGGTGGAGGTTTAATGGGCTTTCGGTTAATGACGATGGATTCGTTGGACTAGTCAATTGTTGCTAATTTTCATGGAATGTTTAGGGCCAGAGGCCAAGGATGATTCAAGAAGAAATACTCTTGTACTTGTACTCTTGTATTCTTACGGATTGAATTTCAAAGGCTCACCTGTAATTAATACTTTTCGTCATTTCTGTTGCATCGGCCATAGTTGAATCAAGTTCCTTCACACCTGTACACAATTCATAATTTTCATACTCATCTGTCACTCTCGCTCTCTTCGTCTCCTTAATTGTCATTTTTGTAGCTCCTGGCGAATCCACAAGTTGCATTCTTCCTTCTTGGTTTCTTCTCGAGTCAGCGTTTCGTTAGACATTTTTCCTGCGTGCACAATATATCAAGCATAACCCAGGCGCTTTTTTGCTTTTTGGACAGTCGCCATTCTTAAATTCCGCCCTCATCCTTATAAATACCCACACAAATTTTCAGTATGTATATACAACTACTAGGAGCAATTACCGCGTATATTTTGCTTTGCGTATTATTATGAAATATATGATGGTATATTAAAGATACTGGCAAGTTATGATTACATAAATATGACGCTCCGACGTCCATTCCAATTACACCCGTCTACTAATCATCGGCAGGCCAATTACAACCAGCTTAAACATGGTCGGCAGGCTGTCAAACCGTATCATAACATACAGCAAAATATATTAGAGTTTAAAATTTTGCAGCTCGTGAATAAACGCATCCAAGAACCTCTCTGCTATTTTTACTCCATGTTGAGCTATATTTTCCTGTTATCTCCATCAAAATCACTGGAGCATTCTTAGATAGACCTGAAATTTCAAGTTTTTTAAAGCTACCTCGATGACTTCCGCAAAGCTTTCTATACGCAACGCAAAAGTACAAAGACCGTTTCACATTTATCCGATTCGGTCACGGCAAGAAAACATATAATTCTCAATACGCGCTCAGAAAGTTGCGAAAAAATGGTACTTCTTTGGCAGAGTCGTCGTTCTCTTATCGGTGCCTCGTTATCTGAGTGAATTTACTGCTCCGCATAACCTCATCGCAATGAATCCGCCATCACCTCCGTCACCATCTCGGAATAGTAAATTACGTGAAAAGTGCGTAAGTTCAAATGTATCTGTGCTTGCAATTTTGCTAGATTTGGCTAGATTCAACCAAAACGCAAGTAGTGTCTCTGGATGGTATATAACTAGATGATAGTAAATTTTTATTACGTTTTGCAAGCTTCTGCTAGCTTTTATATACCAGAAAATGCACAGTATACTCAACTTTCGAGGATCACCCGAGAATCAATGAAAGCTTATTATTTTAAGCAACCAAAACTTTACGCAACGTACTAGGAGCACTAGAGCCAGGAAAATCTTTACAAACAAACTCTTTCTTCTCTTGTATTAAAATACATTACAGGCTTACGGTTTAAGGTAGAGCTGCAAAAACTAGGTCGGTTGAACGGTGGTGGTCGTAGACATTGCCAATATTCGCACTCCGACTCCGACTCTGTCTGCAGCAGTTTCTTTTCAGAAGCCAGCGTTCAAACCATCTCATAAATTTTCGCAACTAGCGACTTTTACTATGTACGACAACAAAGTGAGACCTTTTCACCTTTTCTTCAGAGTGTTTCGCTGAAATGCATCAAAATATTGCGTAAATAACTGCAAGTTGTTTGATTTTTTTCGGAAAGACTAGAAACTAGGATTCTAACAGACGTTTTTGTGCGTGAGATATTCTCGTTCTAGAATAAACCTTTGACAGTCTCATGTAATATTATATGGCGGCGGTGTATGTAATGGATGAAATAATTTACACGAGCCATATTATGCACTTTTATGCCGCTCGCTGGGTCCCAAATTCCCAACGATTATTATTGCAGCTGGGCGGAAAAGAGTCTTTTCTTTTTCGCCAAGTCAACCGTGCTGTGATTAACTGCGAAAAAATTGTCATTCCCTCCTCCTCTCTCATCCTTAATAGATTTGCAAGTTACGGCATATACAACAAGATCATGTGAAGATCATCTTTTACGTTGTATATAAGTCTCATGGATGGGATAATGCTAAGAAACTTGGAATGACTTTTGCCAGTAGGTTGGATTATTATGCAACTGACACGGCTTTCCGGGGTTAACACTTACGTCATTTCTTGCAAAATGTGTGTGTGCGACTTGCTCAAAAGTTGTGTCATCATCCGCCCGCATCCAATCCATGTCTGTAAATCAAGTTCAGCTACTTTGAGATCAGAAGTTTTTGAATGACCTTATGGACCTGCAAAAAAATTGTTGCTATAATTTTTGAACCCCTGAAAGGACTTGCAGATTCAGTTTTAAAGTACGTTTTTTTCACAAAATTTTATTACGGTCTTGACGTAGCACAAACAGTATTTGACATTTTGACTTGTACAAAAATTGCGGCACAATCTCAGCACGTAAATTAGTTAAATTATGAGACTATATAATTTTACACCTTTTTGCGGCTTGACTATTTTCACCTTTTTCAATCTTCATCATGATTAGCAAGGCATTTGTGATTAAGGCAGTATTGTTGTTTTTAAAACACTTTTCCCTGAACCTGATTTCTTTGAAGCATAAGGCAATTTGCTTCGTAAGTACATACGTGTACCATATTTGGCAGTTAAAAATGAGGGGTTTTGTCTCACAGTTTCCGGCGACAGCAGGTCTATTTTAAATTGGCGTCTAGGAAGTTGTAAACTAGAATCTGTGCTATTAGGGTTGAATATTATATAATATACATACATATAATCATATTCATCCGATGCAACCAGAAAAAAGAAACAATTACGGGCATCAAACTGATCAAACCAAACTGCATGTGTAAAGACGATGACATGTACGTAGTAATAATAACAATAATAATATCCTTATGAACTAAACTATTTATTACATTGTGAACTTTGTTGAGTAGGTCTTTTTGGATGGCCAGGAGATCTGTAAGTGGTCCAAAGAAAACAACGAGTTTAAAACCGTATCTTTGCTTGCTGGCATATAGAATCAGCCGTTGCTATATATCGATAAGAGTCTTCTAAAAGTGACTTGAGCCATTTGCCATTTGCTCAACGTCACCACAAGATAGAACCGAGGCAAATGACGATGTCAGCCAAAGTGTGCCAACACTAACATTGCAATATCTTTTCATCATGTGTCTACCGAGTTTGTCTTTTGTGTGTGTACGTGTGTGGTTTTCTAATAGCTTTATAAAACCCGGATATTATTGCAACAACATCCGGAGAAAAATCTCTGCTACTTGTTCCAAGCCTAAAGCTTTAACCCTTGATACATTTTGCACTTCTGTCAGTAGGATAGGCACAATTATAGTTTAATTTTCAAGGTCCTTGAGGTTGGACAGTTTATCAGACTGTAGAGGATTCGGGCTAACAACTGCATGAAATTAAAGTAATCGCCTTTGGGGACCAGTATTAACTGACATGCCATTTGCCTCGCTTTAGCTCCGGTTGTCCAAAAAGTACATTTTGCAAAAATAGATGACTTTCTTACCTTGTGAAAAATTTGGCAGTGAGTATCGTTTGGAAGTTTGTCATTGGAGACTTGGATTAATTAATCTTGTGCACTCGTTTCTCTCGTCCATTCTCTACTCCTCGGATTACGTAATTTAGCGGTATTTGTGTATAAGCTCATTATAAAAACTCGAGGATGGTTTTTCTCGCAGTAAAAATTACTGGATCGAGTGTGTACGACAACTCCGACAATTAGAAATACTCCGATGAGGTTTAATTTGATTAACGAAAAATTATGTCATCCTCATCGTACGCCAGAAATTAAGTAATCCGAGTTTCCAAGAAGAACGTCTAATGTCGATTAATGCTATGCATCTCCAAATTCCTTCTGGCCGAGTTTTCGAGACAGGTCGTGCAGTACTTCCTGAAATCAAAGGTGATTTTTTAATTTAAGGATGGTAATACCGACAATTAAATTTAGGAAAAAAATCTCACCTTAAAAATGATGGAATCAATATTCTGCCCCAGCATATAAAATAGGAACCAGTCTCCAAGGCGCGACTTTTTCACAAGAATTTGAATCACATCAGGGCTGATTAGACGGAAGCGAGTTCCGAGGAGAAAGCCCCGAATTCGGGGCGAAATGACCACTGCCGCGCGGTACAGTAGACACAATGACGACAGACACGTCAGAATAAGGAACCAAAACCACAGGAAAATGTATATCTTTTCGTTGACGGCGTTTAAGGGGAGAATACATAGGGCGTCATGGTGCTCAATGTTGAGCGAAGGGCCGCCCTTGTAGAAAATGCATTTGGTCATCCGGGGAAATATCCGAATCATTGGATCCACTCGCTGATCTTCATCTTCTTCTGAAAGACGGAGGACTTCGATGCCGAATGTCAGGAACTCGCCGTCAAAAAATTTGTCCATTAGGAACGTTTGACCTGCGGGAGAAATTAAACAAAGAAATTTTAGCACACAGAGACGTTTCAAAAGAATCTTATGGCTCGTCATACTGTCAAGACGACTTCCGGTTCAAATTCTAGAACTTCATAATGTTATACAATATGACATGTGTTTCCTCAAGTTCTATGAAAATTGCATATCCTTTTGACGGAGCATCAGCAGCATTCAGTTCCTTTCCTGGTGTCTCGCAAAAAAATCACAAGATTTTTCCCTATCCATCCTCTGCATTTGCACTACATGAAGTCTCATTTAATCCGAAATCCGCAAAAATTATGCCACCTACAAAGAACTGTCGACAGTGTCAGTCATTACTTCCAGGAAACATGATAAATGCATACATACTGTTCTAGTTCTCAGATCATGTCGTTTGCGAAAAAACAAGCAACTGACTGAGATAATGCAGTGATTCTGGTACTTCATTCGGTGCTGCCGCTGCTGAAAAGCTGTCAAACGTGTGGTGAGAAAACCAGGACATATGATGATAAAAATTCTCATGAATCTTTACAAGAAACTATAACGACTTGTATAAGGTATTGTATGAAATGTGTGCTTTTCCTCATGTTACGTTGACACAGATATTTCTTTTGCAAAATTACAGAAAGAAAAACTGTCGCCATCGTCGTTTAATTTAATACCATGCTGTCATGATAGTAAATTGCGGTGTTCAACCGTTATACAATAATACGTAAAAATTGTGCTAAGTGAGCGGTCGCTTGAATACATGTTTTGCTGCCTGCAATCGGCAATAATATCAACTCACACAATCGGTGATGATAACCAAACAACCGGATGCCGACCATCTTCCGTTTGTTCTTCAAATCTTTACCGATTGCAGATTGTAAGCATTTTACGCACATCAAAACATATCATCGCCTCCATTAACGGCGTTCAGAACGTTTTACTCCATGTGACCTGAAATGCACATACAATTTCTCTATTGTCTACAGCCTAAACTCCATGTAAATCAACCGGAAGTCGAGTAACCATTCCGTCACACCAACACTCCTGAGCTATATCACTGCCACCAAAACCGCTATCGGTGCTATCTTAAAAACAACAGTAAAATTTTGGGCGGTATCATGATCGTTAACGGTCGACTTATCTTTGATGGCGTCATCTCATAAGCTTTTGTCACCATAAAAACGGTGTTTAACACTCCATCGAGCGGAAGTGAAAGTAAGACGCCGTTACATGAAAATCCAGCTTTTGAGAGTCTTTGGCGCCATCTGCCGGTCGTTTATAGCCGAAAAAAAATATGGAGCTTTGTTGAGTGACTTACCAATAACGTTGCCGAGCGCGAGGACTTCGCAAAAGAAGTATCGATACGCCCACCAATTGTGATGTTTGAGGTTTTCGTGGAGATAGTCGACCAGCAGTTTCTTCTTTTGTTTTTTCTCCATTTCTGGGCAAATTCCTACATCCAGGTCCATCATGAGGGCTTGGATTTTGCCGCCTTCCCAATTCTTCCAAAGCCAGCGCGGAATGTAAAACAGAATTGCCTGCGAAAGAAGGAGTAAAATTGCGTTTTAAATATCTTGCTCAGCATGGTTAATTACAAGAGTATTTTCTTGTTTCTAGTTTATAAAATGCGTTTGTATTGATCAGCTGTCTGTAATTCTAAAAGTACTTGAATTTTTGTGACTTTGCAAAGCATTCATCGCTCAGCAGCTCGTTTCCGATCCTATTTCTTCCTTTTACTGACTCAATGGCTTGTTTTAGTATTTTGACTTGTATCTAAAAATCTCAATGCCCTCTCGCCCAAGAAAGACCATTATGTACAACATGGTCTCGATACAAGTTGCTTTTGCAAACAAGCTGTTGAAATAACATTCAATTTTACGATGAGTTCCTGTTCGAAGAAGCTTGAATGCATTTGGCTAATCTTTTTATGTGACCCGTTTGTTTACATGTGCGTGTAGCTTTAGAGCTTTGGTACATAAAATCCAGTTCGAATTTCACAGCGTGCTAAAATAAAAATCCGCGTCGACCATAAATCCGTATTTTCTTTCGCTGTCAATCCAAAGCTAAATTGAGCGGTCCCGAAACAAGTAGACTCATTTCTCGGTTACTGGATTACAATTGTAGCAAAGGGCGCGTGTCCAAGGAATTGTGGATTCCAATCACCTGTCTTTAATGTTAAGCCATGCGATTTTTGCAAGTTGACAAGATAAGTGGCTCTGGTGTAAAATACTGTTTACACAGCTTCTCCAAGCTTTACAAATACAATTTAGCTGTTCCTCCGTCTCATATAAACTTTTAAAGTTTTAGCGCTTGCTTCATTACCAGCGGATATGAGCACTTTTATTGTCATCGTCTTGACACGCGAACAACAGCCGCTCCTAATCAACCACATATCTTTTGTGTCTTAAGCATTATTGCAAATTAACTTTTTGAAATGACAGAGCAGGTGTTTGGCAAAAGCCTTCCGTTTTGAAGCCCGGGCATTTAAAAAAGTTTGCACGGTCCAAATTCTAAAGCGTACTTGTCCGTTTAAATTTAGAGACATTTTTCTTCAACGAGAGATAATAAAGCAATTTACGTCCATTAAGAACAACAGGGCTGCAGTTTAATTTTTCTGGGCCAGGAAAAGCCTGGCTGGATTAGTCACACAGAAGATAAATTGCAAATTTTCCTTGCATGTCTTCTTTGTATCTTGGTACATGGAAAAGGTTGATGAATAAAATTTGCCACGGTTATTTCAGACCGACTCCAAGTAGGAATGCAGTTTCAAAAATTAAACCGGAACCGTGTAGAGTTACTCAAGTTTGAGTAAGTACAAAGATTGCTTAGGGATATTGCATCATTGCTGAATCACATATGAATTGGTCTTTGGGGCAAATAGATTTACTGACAAGTTCTAAGAAGACCGTCTGTTTGTAGTATTACTAAGAATGATATGGAGAAATGAGAAATGGCAATTGCGAAAGTGTACAAAGATTTTCATTAACCACGATAAGTATTTCTGTGAACCAGCTGTGTATGCTCGTAGCAAATATAAGCGAATAGTACTTGCGATAGCTAAATGAACGACTGTGAATGTGTATATGTTTATGGGTTTGTGGAGCTTATCGGATGGGCAAAGGAAACGTGAACAATTTCCATCTACGCATTCTTAACAAACTGTGAAAAGTTGGGTGGATGGAGATTTGCCAAACCTTGTTCGGCTACACTAGAAGCACATGCATCCTCTGACCTATATGTTGGAGTCTATTTAGATTTAAAGCTAAGCTCCACGTCGCCGATGCCAGTGCAGTTTTTCAACAAGGTGCGTCTTCCAAAAGCCTAATTTAATTGCTAAAAAGAACAAAAAGGCGAGAATCCGTAATCCTGAACCGCTCTGCTTTCTCTAAAATTGGGCTCAAAAATACACATGTCCAGAGATTGGAGTACCTTTGTCTTGTGCATAATATGGCAAAAAATTCTTAGCACTTTCCATCTCAATATTATGCCTTTTTATTGCTGTGTCCATAATTTTCATCTCGAGTAAAGCCATCCGACAACAAATAAACGTTTTGAACCTCTGCCACGGTTACAAGCTAATGATACAGTTCGAGTCGAGCGAGTATATCAAGTATATATGTGTCTGTACGTGTATGTTTACAACTTGTTGGACGGACGCCTTTCGTTGAACCACGTGATGGCGTCATACTTGAAGTATGTTTTATGAATATGCTTCTGGAACGTTAACGTTACTCGCAATTTGCCAAAATGCAGGTTACTTGCTCGTGTTTCTAGGCTAAGTACACACGCAAAAATCTAAACAACTTTGCCCTTTGGTCTACACAAAAGTTTACGTTACAGATTTCTTGCCATGTGCTTATGTGTCTATATAAAAAATGCTGAGTTTAACTTTCTCGCAAGCCGGCGCCGGCAGGTGGATGTATTTTAATCAACAAAAAGCAAAGTTATTTGCGACAGTAACTGCAATCCCTTGTAATTTAAACCGAAATGTTTCAAAGTTTCGTTAGACTTTACGAATGTTGGGAGTTTCAACCAGCTAAATGTTGGCTCTAAATACGATGTAAATCTTGATCTTGCCGCTAGTAATGCTACAAGTTGCATAGCTGCATCTGATTCACGAATCAACTTTAAACGCATACAACAAAATCAAGGAAATGCACCACCAAGGGCCATAAAAATTGTTAATGCACAAGGGCGCGTGCCCCGTTTAATTAAGAGAAAGCTTCGGCCCATTAAGGTGCACCAGACAAGAGATGAACGAAGCCGTAATTTGATAAAAATCTCCTTTATTAATTAATCAAGCTTCTGTGTTAGTCCGACGAATTAATTTACCCGCTCCTACGCCCCATTTCAGCGCCACCGAAAATCACCATTGACCACTATTCCTTTAAATTACTTGCATTGAAATGCATGCAAGACATTTTAAAATACGAATTAACGTTTCAGCCGCCTTTGCACTTTGTGTGATTCGATGTTAAAAATCTTTGTATTTGTTTCGGCTTCTGCATTCGCTTGACTAGTGAAAGCAGTGAAAGTCGTAGCCTGTCATGTATCAATCAATGCGGCTTTTTTCTTCTCATGTCTCCTTCCGACTTAATTTTCTTTTTCGAGCTTGAGGAAAGAAAGAAATGCCGATTTTGTTACAGCCAAAGCTCCGAAACCTTACAAGGTCCAGGCGCCACTTGGAACATACGCGAAACACGTGTTTTCGCTCCGTAACATAGGCTACAAGAAACTATTAATCCGGCTTTGCATTCTTGAGAACTAGAAACTAGAACAGCAGTTCTCTCTCTTGTTCAAGCCTTTTCATTCACCTATCTGTAATTGTCCAAGGAGGAAATCATGTGTCAATCGACGAGCCGTTTTGGTGTTTACGATCCTGTAGAAAATAGAACAGCAAAATATCTATGCACTTGCATAAAAGTCTTTGCTATTTTTCTTCTACAAGTTTCAATTCTTCCGTGCAGCAATTACCAATGATCCAAACACAAAAGCAGATGTTTTTCATTCCTTCGCTTATATATCCAATCCACCTTGCAAAAAGACACGCGGCCAAAATTTCAAGCTCTGACTGAACCTGCAGCAGATGTGTGTGTATTTACCACATACACAAAAGTGTTGCTTTTGTAAGTAGCAGCGTATTATAGTTTTGAAAAACGCGTCGTTTTGGCATAGGAATAAAAAACAAGCGGCATGACCGCTTCTATTGAAAGGAGACAAAAGAAGAGTAAATCTAGTCTATTAATCAGTGTCAGTAGGAAATGCTCATGTTTCGTCGGCGGTGGTGAATCGGCGAGGTTATTATCATTCATTATATTACGCTATTACCAGGCAAAAACGTTGAAATACATATGTTTGTAAACGGGCTCAATTTGCCAGAACCGACTCTTTTTGTCTAATATTTACACTTCTAATAGCCGCCGCCCACCCAGGTGACAAGGAGACAAAATTATAATGCCCAAGGAGGCAGGACTCATAAAGAAAAGCGCTCTCAACTTTTTAGACGCCTACAAAATTCTAAACAGCATTTACTAAATGGACTTGAAAACTGCTCTAGCCTTGGATTGGGAAAGTAATATTTAGCGGCTCTTTGAGATTTTGATAATATTTTGAGTTACTTTGTTTCTCCAAACGCAAAGTGTGCTCTAACGACTTATTTCCAAAAAAGGCCTCCGTTCCTGGTGTTGCTTTCTTTCTTTTTTTAACTTTTTAAGACATGCTGGAATTTGATCAAGTTTGCTAATTTTAGAACAAAGGTCTATAATAAATTGTATAAAACGTTGTGGAACGTTTGCACATTTGTCGGCATAAATCACAAGCGGAATTCCTTTGTATTTTTCGGTTAAAAGCTGGTAAATTGGGGAAACTTGGATGGTTTTGGTCTTGAGACCTTTGACTGAATGTCAAGTGGCTCCTGCTCCTGCTGCCAGGTATTTCAATGCCGTTGGTTGAGTCAGTGTGACTGAGTGTTTTTTGTTGTGAGTCAATTAGAAGAATAGTTTCTAGATGAGATTATGGCCATCTGGGATACCTCTCGCTTAATACCAGTTAATGAAGGTTGTTTGCTGCTTAATATTTTGGCGGTGAATCTGGCGGTAATATGTTGTGTATCATCATTTCCTCAAGACTTTGGTGTATACTTTTTCCTTGTTGCATTTTTTCCGAGGACTTTTGCTACGGCTACAGCTATACTTGACTATAGCAGATGCCACTACTTGAAGCCTCAGCTATTTCTAACAAGGTTCCGTCACAGACATGATATGCCACGGATTCATCTGTTATCACAAGTTTTCACCAAGATAATTTCTCTTCTTCTTTCTTTGAGACGCTATTCAGTTTGGTGGTTGGTTGTCATTTGCTTTGCTTACGCACGAGTTGGTTGGCAAGCTGACACAAGCGAGTTTTCCCTGTACTGCATTGACAAAATGTCTGTCCAAGGACATTTCGATGTGCAAGAGGAAATAGTAGAGCTAATTAATGAATATTAACCTTCGGACCTTGTACAAGCTTGTTAACTGGGAGGCTACAAGTATTCGAGTATCGAAACTTCAAAATTTGACGAAGCCACAAGAGGTACGAGTTCTCAAAAAAATGACAAAATTACTTCAAATTGTTACTTCAAGTTGTTTAACAAATTTACAAAAAGCACTTGATCAATCAAGAGTCTCACCTGGAAAAAGAGGCAGAAGCAAACCCACTGATAGTACTTGTACACCTTCATGTCTGAAGCGTCTGTGAGTTTGTCGACGCCAAAATGCGGCACGTCCCTGCCGACCTTTTTAAGAAATGCACTTTTGACAAGGTAAGTGTGCATGATCCAACAGTAAGTGTTGAGAACGTCTTCTGGAATTTCCTTGGTGTGGATGCAGTCAATGGGATTGCCGACGTACTGCCGCGTTGTCACAATGAGCGAAAAGGCCAGCAGAATCATCACAGTCAAGCTGTAATGAAGCCGGAAGACGGTCGAGTCGATTCGCACATGGCTCACCTTCACCAAGTTCTTGAGACCTCGAAAAATGTCCAACATTGCGCTGGCGACTTGGGGTCAGCCCACTCACATGGCTAAAGAAAAACTTCGAACTTCGAAGTTACACAAGGACTTTGCAGTATTTCACCTTTCCAAACTTGTCCTCATCCTCAGCAGCATCCTTCAAAGAATGAACGTTTTCTGGTCTCTCCACCTGTCTTTAACTTGAGGGAAAGCTTTCAGAACAATTGGAAACAATCGAAGAACCAAAAGAGGGCTCCATTACTGGCATTGACCAATTTCATTAAAATTTCACGAAGGTTCCAAAACCCACTGGGCGCTGAGGTCTCGCATTCTTGAAGCTCATTTCACTTTTAGCATGAACAACAGCGATTGTTTCAGTTCCTGCCGTACTTTAACAGTTTTGTGTTTATTTTGTGCCGAAATTAGCAGAATTTTTGCGAATTTGTCAAACTACCTAGTTTACAAGCTGCGAAC
Source organism: Sphaeridia pumilis (assembly GCA_034698345.1). NCBI lineage: Eukaryota > Metazoa > Arthropoda > Collembola > Symphypleona > Sminthurididae > Sphaeridia > Sphaeridia pumilis. Next base: position 9,696 of record JAQGBJ010000610.1, on the reverse strand, counting down.
ACGTCAAAAAGTAACGACGGTGACGAGACGACAGCAGCACGCCCAAACGCAGCTGGTACACACACACACGCAACACTTGAGCAACAAATGGGCCCGCATCTGCTGCCGTTTCCTTAACGATTTGGACCAACTTCGATCATGGTATCGAGGCCACAACAGTTTTCAAAATTTCGAACAAAAATCTCTAAAAATCTTCATATCACACTTTCAACTAGTACACAAACAAACGTCCTCGCCATTTCAAAAAATTACTTTGGAACAATTTGGAAACTTGTAGAATTTATAGCACCCGATCTGAACCTTCGGACCGAATCACAATTTAATTTCTGTACCAGGTAAACCCGCTGGAATCTACTGGACTAGGTAAAAATGGTATCACCAAAAGAAATACACACCGACACCCGAATAAATCCCGTCATTACCTCACCACCACCATCCTTTCGACCTACTGATGTTGAATTAGCAAACGTTGCGAATCATCTTAGAGTTCGAGAGCAAGTGTTTGAACGTGTTGGTGGTGGTGGCAAAAGACGCTTTTCCGGGTATCTTCTCATCATACTCATTTTTGAACCCGAATACAATTGTGTAGACGCGAATATATATATCTATAAATATATACATATGCTCTTCCCGCTCCGAAAAATCTCCTACTCTCTGCTGTTAAATCCCGGTTTACCTCATCATCTATAGCTTCAACTTCAAGACACACACACACACACAACAACTGTCTTTCGTCTTAAGGTATCTCCTCAGGTTTGTTATAATATCAGCGGGGATAGCCAACTTTTTCTATTCGTAGTCTCGATAGTAAACAGGAATTATAATACACCGGAATACATAAGACACATGCAACTTTTTCCTAGACTCCGCCTCCTCCAAGACACACAGGGAACAATCGGACCGGGTGGCTATGTGTATTAATTCGCATAGAATTACCATCAACACTCTTGTCCAATATATACATGGGCAAAGCCTGTGAGTGACTGAGTGACTGAAGCTAACTGAGGCCAGCTGGCCGTCCAAAGATACCCGGTTACTTACATACAATTGATTATATATGATATGATAAACAGCTGGTAAATCATGCAGTATAATTTGATTTAACGTTGTGGAAAGTGCCGATGCAGGAGCAGCAGCTTCTTGTTCATCATATGATGGCCAATGGTTAAATCAAAAACGTTATGCAGTAACCCTTTTCTTGGACGCAGTCAGTCGAGTAGATATAAATGCCTTTGGCATACGCGATTAGTCCCTTTGCATCTCGTAATGATTTATACATCAATGAGCTCGTTTTCTGATGCAAGTAAAAGTCGGCTAGTACAAGAAGCACATATGTGTAATGGGCTTACGAAGACCAAGACGAAGACGAAACATTCGGTTAAATCGGGGGCTGCTTCTGCTCTCCGTACAAGACACAGGCTCATAGCACAGCAATGATACCACAGCGTCTCTTGTACGTCTTCACTCACTTAGAACGCGACGGAGCTTCTCTACCTTGCCTCAACGTTCAGTTAGTGGTGGTGGCCCACTTGGCAAGACGTCCAACAGTGCATATAGATTCCGCTGTCTATTTGTTATTATTACTATTCCACATCGTTACTATGTCTAGTTCTTTCTACTCGCTATTGCTGCACTATAGACTCTTAATATACTTCAAGAGTCATTTCATAGTCGCAGCGAAGTTAGAGGTACCGATGGACCTTCTTTTTCTTACTTTTGCCAGCATAGGCCAGGAGGCATATTGCAATCATCAAATCATCGCTCACTTAGCCGCCGATCCTCTCGGCAGTCGTTTGCCAAATATGCCATCGGCCGCATCGCGAACACATAGTCGCTATTCACAGCTGACTTGAGCTGACTCAAGTTTGGACGAGTTTGCAAAATTGGCTGTCGAAATTGCAAAGTTTTGAACGTTGCAGTTGCAAGTACATTTAAAATACAAAACGCATCGAGTTTTAAAAGTGGGGAGTTCGTGGAAAGTGGCTAAAGAGAAAGCTTCCTCCAACAAAGTTCCTGAGCAAAATTTCGGTAAGCTCGATTTTTAAATCTATTTTTCTATAAGCTAAAATACTAAAATACTAGGATTTTTCATGACAAAGAGGACAATTTTTTTTAAGAAATGCATCAAAAGTCCAAGTTTCTAAAAAAGTGTCGGATAAACGATCAGACAGGATCAGAACCATGAACGCTGGCTAGAGAAACGATTGGAGACTAATGCTGTATGAATGCTCCGCTAGATGGCGCAATAGTAGCTACAGTAACCAGAAAGCTAACACTAGATGAAAGGAGATACATATGTAGTAAATTTCATCATGAATTGTGCGTTGGAGTTGATTAACGTTTGAACCGGAACTGACTCAATTTTTAATCGAAATTGCATTGTCTTGCTCAAGATGCTCTGAGTCAGAGCCTCTGACTCTGTTCAAAGGTTCAAACACGAAACGAAATAAAAAACAAGAGTTTAGCTTTCAAGTATTTTTTAATGTCTACACGAGAATTGACTCACATTGTATACATTTAACATTGCAGCATTTTTGCACTATCTGACAAAACTGTCCATGTACAAATATATGTATTAAACTTAATTAATATTTAATAGTATCCCTCCATTACAAATCGATATGTATTTTAGGCAATCAGTTAATCGTCTGTAAACCTGGTACTCCCTGGCACAATTGCGGAGTGCGGCAAAAGCTATATTATTTTGAATTGAAAAAAGCAACTCGACTACTACCCGAATTAGAGATCTACTTTAACTCTTTTTACTTTTTTCAAGTTCGACCTTAAAGAATATTGTCCACTTGTGTTGTACGTACATACAGAAAAACGTATATAGCAGTCAGTAACTATGTGGATATAACAATAGAGTTGATTTCAGCTAACAAGCTTCCCTTCTTCTCCATAACTTGACAAAAATAATCTATATTAAAATACATAGACACACAACATAGCAGTATACAATACAACTTGTAACTAATGAACAGTAAATTGAACATGGTGGAGGAGGACACGATTGGTCGTCAATAATGGTACTACTATCGTCGTCCGCAAAACAAGACAAGCCTTTTTACAAATTATCATCGAAACCCTTTGTCTCCTATAAGATTCTACAACTGAGATTACGCACTATACAGTTTAGCATCTGTGAGAAAAGCTTTAGAATCATAGTATAATAGCTCTCGGCGCAGTTTCTAACGACCCATTTACGCGCTGTTTAAGTAAAGGTTATGGGAATGGACTGACAGACACTCATTGGTTTGAAAAAGACATGGACCTACACAAATCGACAATTTTCGTTACGAAAAGTAAAACTCTTGTTGTTGACAGCATTTTGGTCCTAACGGTACAATAGTTAACAGTAACAGCGTTTTTGCGTTATAGAAAAGGTTGGAAAACACCCTTATTTTTCTGGCAGTCTCTTTTGTTGCTTCTCTGATTGCCGCGCTATTTCTACCTTATTCACATGAAAGTTACCATAGAAAAAGCTTATTGTTTCTTGGGACTCGAGATATTATTGGTATTTGGGGTTGTTAGATTCTGCAGTCGCATTCTTTTTGGCAAACTCGTTAATGACGTCCTTGTAGATTTGCGGATCAATATTTCTGCCCAGCATGTACAAAATCCACCAATCTCCAACAGACACTTTTCTTGTTACAGCTTCGATGGCGTCTTCAGAAACCATGCGGTTCCTGGCGTGCATGAGACGTGGTCGGAGACCCGGCATCAGAATACACACGAGACGGAACACCATAATGATTCCAGTCAGGATCGCCAAGATGATGAACCAGAACCAGACGAAAATGTAAGTCTTTTCGTTGACAATGTTCAAGGGCAAGATACAGAGGGCGTCGTTAATTTCAATGTTACCCGAAGAACCGAACCTGTAGAAGACAAACATTAGTAAATCCCACTCAGCCTTTCATAATCTTCCACTAAAAGTTCTCCAACTAAACTCACTTTCTGAACAGACACTTGGTGACACGAGGGAAGACTCGAACCATTTCATCAGTCCTGACCTCTGGATCAACGTCGTCAACAAACAAGACGTTCAAACCATAAGACATGAACTCACCCTTGAAGAACCAGTCCATGAGATACATTTGGAAGATGACATTGATGAAACAGAGGGCTTCGCAGAACCAGTATCGGAAGGCGTACATGTTGTGTTGCTATAATACCAAATATTTCGGTAAGCTTCCATCACAATCTGGGTATGTCAGTCAGTCAGTTGACCTTTGATCAAATCCAACTTACGTTCAAATGCTTAATCAAGTAATCAATCAAAATGGACTTCTTCTTGTTCTTCTCGTCTTCAGTTTTGAGTCCAATGTTGAGTCCACCGACGATGGTCTTCATGAGTCCACTTTCCCAGCTCTCCCAAAGCCATTTTGGGAAATAGCACATCAACGCCTGGAAGAAGAGGACGAAACAGACCCATTGGTAGTACGAATAGTACTTGTGGGCATTTTCGTCGTTTCCACTGTTGGCAATACCCGGGTGAGCAACTCCGCTTTTGTGGAAGGCGTCTAAAACCCAACAAATTTTTCCATCACGTGGTTGTTTCAACAATGAAGAAATCTCAAGAATCTATTGATCTTTCAGCTTCTCACCTGGAACAGTAAACGTGGTCATGATCCAGCAATAAGTATTGACAACATGTGTGGCGACTCCATCAACGATACACTTGATTGGCGCTCCGATGAACTGCGTCCAGGTAATGATCATGGAAAAAATTAGCAGAAGCACTGTAGTGAATGTGCAGTGGATCCGGAAAATTGGGTTATCGATAATAATTTCCTGCCGCTTAAAATAGTCTTTCAATCCCGCTAATAAATTATACATCTTGACGGCCGCACTTTATACTCCTTTCGGAGTTTCACTTTTGAAACACAGAAACTATACACACTTCCGGCGACGGAGGTTCCAAATGGTTCTGAAAAATTTACAAAAAGTTGGTATTCAGTTAGAGTTCACAGTTTTCCGATTCAAAATCCAAATTCTCTATTTTTTTCTGATCAATTTTCTTGTTTCTGATTCCAGCTTTCAAAACTCACCCTGCTGATGTTGGTGGATCCGTGGAACCGAGTTAGTTTCAACTGTCGTTAACTCGACCTGCTGTCGTCGTCGTTGCTCGTACGCTATGAAGCGCTATATGCTAACAACTAACCAGATTGGGCTTCAGAACGGCGGCCGTATCTCCTGCTCTCCTCTCTTCAGAACCTCACAACTTTAGGTCCACCAGAACTCGATCGTACTCGTATAATTTTGCTTCTTCCAATACACAATGAATCCTCTCACACTCTTCTCGCCAGTCAGCTTCTGTTAATATATTGTCTGATACAAACTTGAAGCAACCACACTATAGCTCCATCCATTCCATCCGTACATATACAGACTCCAGTTTCCAAGAGGTACCAACACCACCACCACCCACTGTATCCACACCACCCCACTTCAGCAGAGTATCCGATAACAAGCAGTGTTGCCAAGTTTACGATAAGAGTTTTGGTCGTCCTCGTCAGCAGGATTCAGAATCGTCTCGTCTCCGGCTTACAGCCTCAATGAAGTTAAACAGGATTCCGTTCAAACACATTTCAACCTCACTTTGTTACCAAGTACGTCAAGTCCCAAAGAAACGTCCAACTCATCATCATCATCATCATCAGCAGCAAGTTCGGACTCTTGTTCTTCTTGTACTCAAAGCAAGCGGTCCAAAGAGGGTTCCAACAACCGAGTCCTTTGTGTTTCCATCAGAATCCCCTTTTCAAACAGCAACCCGAAAGCTGTATTGTGTATACAAGTCAGAATGGTCAAATGATGGAGTTTTTACCTGCTGGCTTCCATACTATACGTTCCGATCCTTTAATATTAATCCAATCCGGTTTCCATGTCCCGACATCAAGTCCGACGAAATAGGGGAGAAAATAATGATAGCGAAGAAGAAGAAGAAGCCAGTATATATAAATGTATATACGTTTGACAACGTTCTGGAAGCATGATGCAAGTATCGAAAAAGTTCGAAGCTTTATATGTAATATTGGAAAAAGTGGCGTCATCCGGAAGTGCTAAATGGCGAAAACCCGAAGGGAGCTTCAGAATCCAGACGGGGGCAGTTTGACCTCAATGTCATATCATATCAGCTACAGTCAGGTCATTTTATGACTCTTGAATTTTACGTAGTAAATGTATGAGACAACGGTTTATTTAGCCGAGGGCACGAGGTACTAATATTAACTTATCTAGACGTGAGTAAATTGAGATACATGTGAAAAATATAGTTGAAGGGATTGAACGGAAGTTGCTGGAATGCCTTAGTCAAATAGTAATATCCGTTGGAATTGTTTAGATTCTCATTGGGTTCCTGCTGAGGTTGAGGCTTGAAGTTTGAAGTAGACGACTAAGGGATTTGAATGGTATTTCCGGCAGCTTCTAGACATTACAGTTATAGTTTTGCCAATGACGACAATATAGAATGAAGCGCATCTAGATTCTAGAATCGAGATGAATGAATGAAATCTAACTAAGGTGCTGGGCTCTGTGTATAAAGATGCTGGAGCTAAATTATCTCAAATATAAAATGTATATATAATGATGGCGATGATGCTGCTGGGAACATATAGAAGATGCCGATCAAATGGAATCAAGATTCTAATTATGAAACGCCGATCATGATAATGCCAGATGATGGTAGTTGATAATGCCTTTGTACACACGCAGGACCTTAGCCCGTCGTCGGCTATTATTAACTTGTATTATCCAATGCTTTCACAACTGTAATTACCTGCATATTAGGAAATGTTGTTCCAGCCAGGCAAGTCATCCAGCGAGTCGAGCAATCGAGCAAGGTTTTTGATATGTTTGAAATTCCATGACCGGAATGCCTAAGAAGCTTTGAAAATTTGAACGCGATCACTATACATTACCAGCATACAAGAAAGCCTCAAAAATTGCTCAACGTTCTTTGACAATTCATTAATCATCCCACGAGCATCTTTGATTCTTTGATCAACCTTTGATCAAAAACCGTAAGGTACCGAAAAAAATGTGATCGATCAGTCATCGCCAGGTAATTTTCATGTCAGACTCTGGCAATAAGGCGATGTTGTACATATATATTTTTATTATAGTATTCGCTCTGCCAAAATATTCAGGATCACGCTTCAAAGTTGCAGAGTGAAACAGTCTTATGATCTTATATGTATCGCCTCAAGTGTTGCCAAAAATCTTTTGGAAATCTGCTTCAACTCTGAATATTTAACGGCGGTCACGAGTTCAAAATAGTTGACTCATGGGGTTTTGAGAAACGGACTTGTATCTCAATGAATCATTTTGTAATTACATACTCCAAGACCCGTATCACACTTTGGGGATTATCAACGCTGACATGAGCCGTTGTTGAGTCGAGACACACCTTTGGGGTCTTCTGGTTGTTATTAGTCAGTCGGAATTGCTCCGATAAAAAGATTCAACCAAATCCAGTGCAAAATCTACAAATGTTCTCGTCTAGACGACCTTCACTTTAGACGTCATTTGTCTATCGCAATTTTGTGAGTTCAAGGAGCTATATTTTGCATTGTTCATCTATTGTGAAAATCATGTGTGGAGTCATATGGGATCTTCATGATGATGACCGATATCAAACAATTGTCAAACAGTTTGTTCCGTATAGTTTCATCATCAATGGCTTTTCCCGAATCACTCATACATTGTCGGGAATATTTGCTGACTTTTTACCTAGATGAAATTTTGGTCATTATTTGCTCCTTGCACGCACGCACTTCCGCAGGTACCCCATTAAGGAATGTGTCACCGACAAAATATTCTTAAGCGTCCAGGTGGCGCTGGCGTAGAATTTTTACACCGCTCCACACTGCAATTCTTCAGTGTTAACCAAGCAGAAGTAACCCAAAGTTTGACGTCACATGTGGTCCCTTTATAAGACAACGAATTTTACCAAATGAGGATCAGAAGAATCCATTCCACATGGTCAAAGTCAAGATGAACTGTCCTCCATTTCCATTCTTGGCAACTTTAAGCAAGTTTCAAGTTACCTCAAGTCTGCATACAACTGAATGAGTGTACGAAACCTCAAGGTGTGAATCATTTCCAAGTGAAATCACGCATAAAATTCTGTAAACTTTCACATTTTATGCCTAAAGCCATTATTACAAGCTTTTGTGACAATTTCCACGTGTGTACTTTACTGTTTGCTTGTTTAGCAAAAGCATCTTCCTCGTTTTTACAATGTCTCTTTATCGCTCAAATGCTTAAAAACCATTCAGTGCATGTTGATTAATGTCGCTGCCGAGCTATTATTGCAGGCCATTAGCCATTTTGTCACTGAGCGGCGAGGCCCGCACCTTGTTGTAATCTTCGCGCCGTCTTCCCGTATGGCTTCTGAAAGAGGTTTTGAAGTGAATATCCCCAGCATGGCTGTAGGATATCAAATGAATTAGTTATATATAAAGGGCTTGTTTTGAAAGCCTCAGACAGTCGTGTTTTCAGTGCAGTTTACAGGTAACTATTTTGGCAGCAACTCGCTTTAAAATTCAAAATTGCAGCAAGTGAAAGTCGAGTCATGACGTTCAAGTCTGAACAAAGAACACTCCTTTTGCAAATCTGTCGTCGTAGATTGGAGACTGTAATTGAGTTTCTGCTGTCGTCTATTTTTTGCACACCTTACGCATGATTAGCAAGTTACCTTGTTTTATGAGTGTCGTTAAAAATTGCAACGAACAGACTGCAGTTTCCCGCAGTTATGTACTGAGAATGAGTTGCGAGCTATTCTTACCTTTAGTAAACAGGCTCTTGTTCATATTCACATAAAGATTGCAGGGAGAATTAGCACATTGCAAATCTGCAATGTCCACTGGCAAGGATAATAGCATGGAATCTTTATGCAATATTTGCAATGCCATTTCGGCAAAGATTATTGGCAACAGGTTGTCAAAAATGTCGTGACAACACCCACGCAATTGTGTGACAATCCTCACCCTTGGTGAAGCCAGACTTGAATCAGCTAAAATAAATACTAATGAATTGACAAAAAGAGTGTAATTGTAATTTGTGAATTTGCTTGGTGAATCTGTATGAATTAATCAAGCTCAAATCAAAAGTTTTTTTACTGGAGCGAAGCGAAGTAACAAATGCTGGCGTATAACCGCGTTGTCACATTTTTGCAACTGGACTGGACGTCATTGGGCAAGGCGCAAGGACGTCGTTGCTTCGTCCACTTCGTTGTACTCATTCACATAATGGTAAATTAATTGGAAATGCGGGAACATGTTGTTTTCCCAATGAGTGATGCACATCCTGGATGACTTTGCTGTGGTGTCATCAGCAGCCTCAATCTATTTTGCACTATTGCGGATTTTTAGCATTGCTGAGCAGCCGATTTTGAAAAGTTGCAAGTAAATTGTAAGCTGTTGTTTACTGTATGTTGATGATTAACGAGCAAGTTTTTGCGCTAGTTCCAACTACTATGATTCAAAAAGAAATCAGTTCAGAACCTTTATTTGTACAAAAATGAAAGGCAGAATCGAACACTGGGGTTCGGTTCAACATAACCACCTGTTGCTCACAACGTATATCGCGTTCGATAACTGCCTTCCGACACACCTAGTTGAGCTTTACACCTTTTAGAATTGCTAATTTGTGACAAATGTTATGGCCTCTGCACACGCTAGAATGACGCTT